>JAASFJ010000558.1:0-19858 GCA_023333755.1 Globisporangium uncinulatum
ACCCCGGAGGGGAAGAACACATTAATAGCGGCGCGGGAGCCGTATGACATTGTTGTTGTTGGAATTGGTGGTCATCGTCGCAGTGGGGAGCGCAAGGTAGTTATGGTGCGGGCCGTCGCCGACGCTCGTGCCTGGCCGCGGATAGCCATCGCCGACGTCGGCGCCGTGTGGTTGTTTCTGTTGTTGTTGGTGGTGGTGGTGGCGCTCGTCCTCCAAGGTGGATTAGAAGGTGCACCACTTGGGTCACGCAAATAAGGACATGGTCGTGAAAATGCAGCGCTCAGGTCCGCCGAGGGCATTGACTCCCCCATCAACATCAGAAGCTGCCGCGCGACGCCTGTACAATTGGCATGAAGAGGTGTCCATCGTTTCCAACAGCGGCTCGTTCTGGTCTCGTAGGTTGCGATGATGTCGTCCACAGCGACATCGCCGGGCCAGTCGAGATGTGTGCGAGGTAGGCCGCGGAGTACGTGCTGTTGATTGTCAGTGCTTGGTCTCGATTCTCCCATGTATACCTTCTTCGAGAACGCTCCGAGTTTTTTTTACTGATTCGTTGATTACATTACCTGGTTTGAGACGCATCATAACCGAGCAGTCAAGCGATTCCTTGGAGACAATAGTGGCGAGTACACTGACGACAAGTTCTTTACGCTCTATCCCACGTGCGGCATCAAGCGGGAGAAGATGATCGCTCACACACGACCCAAACGGTCTGCGGAGACGCGATTCTGTGTTCTGCTCAGCACGGTGCGCATGATACGGATCACAGGCCCGTCAAGCAGCTGCATGGAAACCCCGCTCAACATCTCTGGCTACAGGCGAAACGAGATCACTGCAAACACATATCTGGGAAACCACTCCATGCCACGAGTACGACGCTCCAAGCTTCACTTAGGGTGATAGCGCAAATCAGCGTCTTCTAAAGGATTGCATCCGCAATTATGGCACATCGGGACGCGCCTCTTCCTCTCAGAGGCGGTTTGCGGTCTGTGTTGAGAAGTACTGTTCTGCGATCTTGATGCGCAGCTTGCGCGTCTGCTCAGCTGCGTTGCTCTCCGACTATTCGCGGAACAGGATAGCATCTGTCGGCAGTGCGCTCCCAGTAGCACCACTCACTATTGGCATCATCGTCGTGGACGGCAACAACAATCTGTTTGAGTGATGCACATTCGAAGCACAACGCAGAACAGAGTTGGAGTTTGCTGCCGCGAGGGCGCGCTGTGTCGTCTATGGCGTCCGGTATTTGCTAAACAGCGGCATTCTCACGACGTCCGCTGCGTGTTGCAGCTCGTCCATGGAGACGCGGTCGATACCAAAAATGGGGGTAACGCGTCCACATCGACAACGCTGCTGCTGTTGGCGGTGTTCGTGCGCACCACTGGGTACATTTCCACCAAAAAGCCCTCGACGTGCAGCTGGGTGAATGGAACGCCCTCGGACATGCTCGCCGAAACAGGTAGGTGTCGCTTGCGTCACCGAGTGTCGGCGCGCTCTCATCGATGGATCTCAACTCAATTTAGCCTTCAACCTTCTGTCAAAATCTCTACATCTCAAGCCAGCCCTTGTGTGTCGTCCGAGGGACGCCAGCGCGACACATTCACTGAGCGACGGCAAAACTCGTGGTTAATATACAATAGTACATGCTTTATACTGTACCTGTGCTGGTCACGACATATTTGCTATTCAAAATGCTAAACTATACTAAAATTTAGTACTTCGAAGCTGTCAATCCATTTGACCAGGCCAAAACGGCGTCAGTTGCATGAGAAAATTTTGATAAGTTACACGTTGCTTTCTCGCAACATTTCTTATTTTCTTTGCCTGAAAACTTCAGTTTTTATGGTGCATCTTCCATGCCATAAGTGACATCATAAATACGAATTTTGGCATTCACTCTTTCTACTCCATTGTTATAAATATGGAATCTCGGTCCATTTCGATGGATTTCGCAAAAGATTGACATGCTTGTCAAAAACAGCCACTTGGCTCACTCGTGATTCCGCGGGTTCTTCTTTCGTCGCCAAGTCCTTAGCTCGCTCCTAGACAAACCCACACAACTGTTACTTCAGTTTTAAGTGGGTTAACCAGGTTTGATTTCCTTACCACCATTAAGTCAACAGCGTTGACTTTCAAATAACAATTCGCGTTACGAAAAAACAAGGTGCTGGAGGCCGCACATTGTCGACATTTCACGCTCACCTCGCTGACCACTTTTATGATAGTTAACAGTGTGTTCGCTGACCACTAATTGTCCAACACCTCATTTTGTGCAACAATGAGTGCAAATGATGAGCGAGCTTAGCCAATCAAACACGATTCGAAATCAGTGGTCAGCGAACACACTGTAAAACTATCGAAAAAGTGGTCAGCGAGGTGAATCCACTGCGAGAAACTTGATTTCAGTATGCAATACTAAATATAAGAGAAGCACAACCTGAGAACACCATTCTTCGTCGACAAGTCCTTAGGTTCAAGCCGCACGAAGCGCTATTGTACGCGTCGTCCCCCTGCACGCTGCCTCGTCAATAGATGGCCACGCAATGGACTAAGGTCGTGACTTTCGCGCTCAATGGTGAGCGCGTTGAGCTCACGAACCCGTCGCCGCAGCTCCCGCTCATCTACTTCCTGCGCGAACACGCGCGGCTGCCAGGCACGAAGCTTTCGTGCGGTGAAGGCGGGTGTGGCGCCTGCACGGTCGTGCTCTGCAGCCGCCCATTGGACCACACAACACCGCCGGACGATGGTAGCGTACGCTCGGACGTGAGCGTTCACTACCGCGCCGTGAACGCCTGCCTTTTCCCCGTGTGCGCGCTCGACGGCATGGCCGTGACGACAATCGAGGGCGTGGGCTCGACGGTTACGAGTCTGCACGCTGTGCAGCGCCGACTCGCGGACTCGAACGGCACACAGTGCGGCTTCTGCACGCCTGGCTGGATCATGAACATGTACGAGCTCCTGCGCACGCACGACGTGACTAGCGGCAGCTCGACGCGGCTCACCCGACGCTCTGTTGAAGACCACTTTGACGGCAACCTGTGTCGGTGCACAGGCTACCGTCCGATCCTCGAAGCGTTCCACTCGTTCGCGGACGCGGACAGTTCTGTGCCGCTGCAGTTACGCTACGACGACGACGACGACGCGCTGGCGCGTGCAGACGACAGCTGGCTGCAGACGACGACGTGCGACCAGTTCGACGACTGGCAGCTCGTCGACGGCGCTGCGAGTGTCGAGACCGGCTGCAAGGCGACGTGCACTCCAACGTGTGCGAACACTGCGACGTCGTGCCGCAGCAAGTACTTGGACCTGGAGGACCTCTTGGCCCGACCCACGCCGACTGCCGACGACCACGACGACGCACCGCTGGACACTGCTGCGAACCCCGCACCGCCAGCTTTCATCGTCGACTTTGAGCCGCGTCCGCTCAAGTTTGAAGACACACAACGCGGACTCAAGTGGTACCGGCCGCTGACGCTCACACAACTCTTTGAAGCGATCGAGGACGACAACAACTGTGCGAAGGACGTCATGTTCATTGGCGGCCGCACTGCGTACGGCGTGAGCAAGTACTACAACGAGACGGCGCCGTACAACCGCCCGGACGAGAAGCCCATCCAGATCGAGCTCAACTACATTGCCGAGCTCAAGACTGTCACAGTACACGAAGCCGACGAGCACGCAGTCGTTGGTGCGGCAGTCACGCTCAACAGTCTGCTGCAGTTCCTCCTGCGGTCCAACAGCGACACGCTCCAGGAGCTCGGGACGCTCGTCGCCCGCGTTGCGAACAACCAAGTGCGCAACACGGGCACGTGGGCAGGCAACCTGAGTCTCTGCCGCCAGCACCCGTCGTTCGTGTCGGACGTCGCGGTCGGGCTCCTCGGCGTCGGTGCGACGCTCACGATCGTGGACGAACAGAACGAGGAGCGCTCGAACGTACGCATCGACGAGTACTTGAGCAAACCAGCGGCCGAGTTTGCGCTCGTGGTCTCGATGCACCTCCCGCTCGCCACCGTCGCGAGTGTCGCACGCTTGCGCGAGTCCCACCGACGCGACGTGTTCCGGTGCTACAAGGTCGCTCAGCGTGCGCAGAACGCGCACTCGCACGTGAACTGTGCGATTTGGCTCCAGCTGCGCACGCCTGCCGACGAGCCGACGGTGCCTGTGGTCACGGACGCTCGTGTCGTGTTTGGCGGCGTGTGTCGCCACCCTGCGCGGTTCTTACTGACTGAGAAGCAGCTCATCGGACGCAGTCTGACAGCAGCGACTGCCACTGCTGCGATTACTGAGCTCGAACGCGACGTCGCAGCGATCGGTGCTAGTGCTGCGTTCGGCTCGCAGGCGTTCCGGTCCGCGATAATGAAGAGTTTGCTCTACAAGACCGTTGTCGCAGCCATGGACGACGCTGCACTCGCAGACCCGACTGTCGCGTCGGCAGCTCTCCGGTTGCAGCGCAACGTCTCGTCTGGCACACAGGCGTTCAAGCCGGGCGACGGGACGCGGCCAGTAGCGCAGCCGGTCCAGAAGATTGGTGCCAAGTGGCAGGTGACCGGCGAAGCCGAGTACGTCGCCGACAAGGAGCTGAGTGGACGTGCGCTCTACGGCGCGATCCTCTACAGCCGCGTCGCGCTTGGGAAGCTGCGCGTCATCGACGCTGGCGGCAAAGTGCGTGCGCTCGACGGCGTCGTCGACATCCTCACTGCCGCCGACATTCCCGGCACGAACGACGTCTCAGGCGGTGCGAACAACGAGCCGCTCTTTGTGCCGCTCGGTGGCGTCGTCCGGTGTGTCGGTGCGCCACTCGGCGTCGTCGTCGCGACGAGCCAAGAGATTGCTGACCACGCAGTCGCACTCTGTACAGTAACATACGGCGAAGTGCCTGCGAAAGACCGGTGGGCGAACCAGACGGAGCCAATTGTGAACATTGCCATGGCGATGGAAGCTGGCGTGCGCGGCCAGGACGTGCCGATTGTCATGGGCGACCCGGACGTGCGCACAAGTCTCGAGAAGAGTCCGCACCAGCTCAGTGGCGAGCTCTTGCTCGGCACACAGAAGCACTTGTACATGGAGCCGCAAGTGACGACTGCGTCGGTCCAAGAAGGCGGTGTCGTGCTCATTGAGACGTCGTCACAGGACCCGGCGTTCCTCCAACGGAACGTCGCAGCGATCCTCAGCGTGCGTCTGAATGCGCTCATTGTCACGGTCCAGCGAGCAGGCGGGGGCTTTGGCGGCAAGCTCACGCGGTGCGTGATCAACGCAGCAGCTGCTGCACTCGCAGCGCAGAAGCTCCGGCGCCCTGTGCGCGTCTTGAACGACCGGACCGCAGACTTTCAGCTCGTCGGCGGCCGCGAGAACATGAAAGGCACGTACACTGTCGGGTTCGACAAGGACGGCTACATCCACGCGCTCGACCTTGCGCTGCACGTCGACTGTGGCTACACTGTCTGGGACTCAGTCGGCTCGGCGCTCATGGGCGTGAACTGGGCCGACTCGGCGTACCGGATCCCGTCGTTCCGGTGCCAGGGGTTCTTGTACTTGACGAACACGCAGTCGTGCACGTCGCTGCGAGCGCCTGGGGCGCCCCAAGCGCTCGTGCTCGTCGAGTCGGTGCTGCACCACGTCGCGACGTACTTGGACCTCCCTATGCACTGGGTCCAAGCGCGCAACCTGTACAAAGAAGGCGACTGCACGCCGTACGGACAGCAACTCGTCGACGTACGGCTCCAAGAGGTCTGGGACCGGCTCCTCGTGTCATCCCGGGTCGCGCAGCGAGCAGAGAAGAACGCACTTTTCAACTCGAACAACAAGTGGAAGAAGCGTGGGATCGCCGTGACGCCGACCAAGTATGGGATGCAGTACTCGGGTCTGCACGACGGCTCGAAAGTCGACGTCTTTGCAGCCGACGGCAGCGTCGTGATCAGCCACGGCGGCTGTGAGATCGGTCAGGTGCGTCTCGTCTCGAACGCACGTGGTGACACAGTTGCGGACTTAGTCTCGTTCTTTCTAACGCATGTGATTGAGGACGGAACGACACCGTAGGGCATCCATACAAAGGCGGCGCAGGCGTGCGCGTTCGCGCTTGGGATCCCAATGGCGCTCGTCTCTGTGCGCGCGACGACGACCGACAAGACACCCAACAGCGACGGCACAGGCGGGTCGAGCACGTCCGAGGCGATCGTGCGCTCCATTCTGTGCGTCGTTTGTCTACCATAGGTTGCTGGTACGAAGTGGGGGAGGAGGTGGACAGCATCAACTCATGTGGTGTGTGTGTGCGTCAGGTCGTGCTGCGACGAACTGAAGCGACTGATGAAGCCGATTGACGACGCGAACCCGCACGAGCCGTGGGCGAGTCGGGTCGCACTCGCACACACTGCTGGGATCCGTCTCTTTGCCGTCGCCCAGCCGTTCACGACGCTCGCGCCGTCCGACATGTTTGACTACTTTGTGTATGCAGCCGCGTGCGCCGAAGTCGAAGTGGACATCCTCACGGGCGAACTCAACGTCCTGAGCGCTGAGCTAGTGTACGACTGCGGCATTAGCTTGAACCCAGCGATTGACATTGGGCAGATCGAAGGAGGCTTCGTCATGGGCATGGGCATGTACCTCCAGGAAGACGTGGCGTACGAAGCCGGCTCGGGGGCGCTGCTGAACGAAGGCACGTGGGAGTACAAGGTGCCGTGCTCGAAAGATATCCCCGAGAAGCTCAAGGTCACGCTCCTTGAGAATGCGTTCAACAAGCACGGGGTCCTGAACTCGAAAGCCACGGGCGAGCCGCCGTATGCGCTTGCGACGAGCGTGTTGTTCGCAATGAAGCGAGCGATTCAAGAAAGTCGTGTCGAGCGGCAGCAGCCGGCGTTCTTCCAGCTCGACGTGCCCGCGACAGTGTCTCGTCGCATGGAAGCAGCGTTTGTCCAACCGACCGACTACACGCTGTGAGTTGAGAGAGTGTGTGTGAACTGAGACGACAACGTGGGACGAAGGACGGACGGAGAGAGTGAAGTAGGGGACAGTGGAGGATGTTTGGGTGAGTAGTGGGTATGTGTGTTTCATGACTGGATCATGTGCGCCAAAGCACGCGAGCAACTCGGTGTCGGAGCTGTGGATGATCCGAGCGACAGACGTGGGTCAGTGTCTCAACCTTCCATCACAGTCAACAGGACTCTCCCTGCGCAGGACTGACTGACGGCACCTTCTGGTTGACTCCGTACGCCAGTGCGTTCATCGCTCCCTGTGAGAACGCACACCACGCACACACAGCTCCACTACTCATGAACGACGTTCCACCTTCCTACAGCTCCCATCCAGCGTCCACGTACGTGCAGCGGCGTGAAGATGCACATCAAGTACAGTAGTGGTCGATTGAGCTCGTGTTCGGGTGTGACAGTCTTGCGTAATAGCGACGCACGTTTGCACTTCGTGAGAGCCCATAAGGATACTACTCAGTGTCCCCGTTCGACTGATGCGCACCTGGTACAGCAGCGAGCTAAACCCCCACACGAACGTCAAGACGAACACGCAGCTGTACGCGACCATGCGCGAGCAGATCTGAGCCTCCATCTTGGTCGAGATCTCGTCGCTTTGCTGTGGAAGGAGACAGTCAGCGCGTTCGGTTCGCTTCCCTCGTCTTCACTGACCAACGACCACCCGACTGCGAATTGGCTAAAGCACAGTCGCCCCTCGAGTCTCAACGTACCAACTTGTACAGCAGTGCGAGATACGTCGCGACGTTGTGGACCAAGATCGCCAGGAGCGGACCGTAGAACACGCTCATCTGGACGTACACACCACTCAAAGCCCACTCAAAGCCGCTCCACGAGCGTATCCAACACCACGGTAGTCCGCTCGGACCGACCACGTCGAAGCCAAGCAGTTGCTGGCTCGCAATGTGGACTACTGTGAGCAGCGGAAGTCCCCACGCGACGAGGTGGTAGCGGCTCTCGTACAGCTCTGGCGCCTTTCGTCGTCGCCCGACGAGCTGGAAGAGGTGGGAGGCAAAGCACGCGGTCCACAAGCACGACGCGAGCAGGAAGAAGAGCAGCAGGTGTGCTTGGGCGTAGCATAGCAGCAGCCGGCGCTCGCTCGGGTCTTGTGCTGACATACCCTTCATATCACCACCACCAGCGTTCAGACGCGGCACAGGCAGCGCGACCACGAGCAGCCACGCGAGAGCAGCTCCTGCGTCGGCCACGTGCAAGCACAAGAGCAGTCGACGCCCACACCGACGCGACTCCTGGAAAGCGACAAAGCAAGCGATCATCGAGAGCGCCGCGACGAGGGAGATGCCGCTTGAGATGCTGACGAGCAGGCGTGCGATGGAGAGTTCGCTTGCCGCTTGCAGCTGCAGCGCACGCACACTCGCTCGGAGCGCGTCGTCATCGTTGTGTACGTCCATCGCTACTCAGCCCAGCTCTGCTCAGTTCACGCTGCGTTCGGTGAAATAGTAGGACAGCGGCGCCAGTCATCGCGAATCGGCACCACATGCGACTTTTCAAGCTCCAGAATCGCCATCATCCGTAGATACAGCAGATATTTTGTCTTGATTTTGGAACCTGGATCTACAGACCAGTACCTCACCTTTGCCGGGTCAAATCGGACATCGTCCAATTCAAATTGGTTTTCATCCACTTCAAATTGGTTCGGCCAAAGCCGTAAATTTGGCGAATACAGTAGCATCTCACTCCAAACTCACAGCTTTCTGAAGCACAGCCCAAGCGCGCTGCACCTTGCGCGAATGCCTCCGTGGCTCATTTTGCGACACCAGGGCAAGATGCGGATAGTTACAATGGCATTTATTTGGAGCAAGGCACGCATCGTCATGACAAATGAGCAAAAATGGATCTTCCTTCTGTTGAACTCGTTGTCAGCATCCAGTGTTCACATACCGAGGAGGACCAACATGGTTTACAAAAATGAAATTTGCAGCTTCAAAGATGAAATACGAGGCTGGCTTTCCTTCGAACCACATTGAATTCTGCTTCGACCACATTGAACTGGCACAAGCCCAATTTGAACTGGCAAAGGTGTCGTACTGGTACTTGTACTCAGTACAGTACATAATATGTCTGTTGTGGTTGAGCACAGCCGAGGTGATATTATCACCTCGGCCGTACTCAAATAAATCCACAACAGCCGTAAAAAGTCAAGTCAGGCTGTCGCGCTAGTCGCACGTGATCGAGATCGAGCCGTCCTTCTTCTTCTTGCCGCAGAGCCCAAAGAACTTGAGACAGGGGAGGTCGTAAAAGTACTTCTCCTCGGGGTCGCTCAGCGTCGCGTACGCTTCGCGGAGCTTCTCGTACTTGTACGGCTCCGTCTCGTTGTTGAAGCGCTTGACGAGCACATTGTACGCCGCGTCGATCTCTTCGGTTGTCGCCGACTTGACGAGCCCGAGCTTCGCGTACAGGTCCTTGCCGCGCCACATGTGCGTCTCGTACATCTCGAGCTGCGCTCGGAGCGCGTCGAGAATGCGCGTGTCGCAGGCCGGCCAATCAAACATGTGCGTAGCGCAGAACTGCTTTGCGAGGACCTCGACGTAGTGGATGCACGTCTGGCCCCCGATGTCGTGCTGCTCGCAGACCCAGTCGGTCTCTGGCCGGACGTACTGGAGCGTGTGCGAGATCCCAGCGTACGTCGCGTGCAGCGAGAAGAGGATCTTGCGCGGCCGCGTCCGGGCGCACGTCACACGCGTACTGTTGCACACAGTCGCGAGCAGCGTTGTGTTGAGCGGCTCGGTCTGGAACAGGTCGTGCTTCTCGAGAAACGCGTACACCATGTCGATCGGCTCCTGGCCTTCGAGGATCTCCAGGTCGCCCATCTTCTTGTGGTGTGTCTCCCACACTGGAATCTGGAGCAGCATTGGCTCTGCACGCGTGCAGTTCGGACGCCGTCGCGGCTCGTTACAGACACTGTGGAGCAGGCTCTTGCGCTGCCAAAGCGTCAGGTTGCGTCGCTGGCCGTACTCGTAGATCACGTCTGTGGGCTCCTCGCCGTCCATGAATGCCAGGAGCTCGCGAATCGGGTCGCCACTGGGTGCTTGCGTCGCTGGGAGCGTGTACACTGTCTGGTAGATCAGCCCTCTCGAGCGCGTACACGGAAGTCCGCTCGACTCGCAGACCGCGTTCCAGATGTTCAACTTCTCGTCTGGGCCAAGCCCGTGCTTGTTCCCAAAGCGGGCGATCGCATCCGCTGGTTCCTCGTTCAGTAGCACCTCTAGGACGCCGAGTCGCGTGCCGTTCGGTGCGGCTATCGGGACCGCGAACGCCACTGGCGCGTATCGGGTACACTCGAGCGTCACGTCGTTCGCGCTCGCTTGTGCTGGCGGTGTGGTTGGTGACGTGCCACACAGCGTCTCGAGCAGCATGAGCTCGTCGTGGCTCGAGAGGTTGTGTTGCTGTGCGAACGCGTGCACCACGTCTGCTGGCTCCTGTCCCTCGAACACGCGCAGGACGCCGAGGCGCTCGCTGTTGCCGCCACTACTCACAGGCAGTTCTCTCAACAGCGCCTGCCCCCGCGTGCACGTGACGCTGTCACGAGGGCAGAGCGTCTGAAAGAGCGACGCGCGTACGCCTAGTGTGAGGTGTGCAGCTCGCGCAAAATGGAAGACTGCGTCCGCGAGCTCCTCGTCCTCCAGCAGCCGCAAGACACCGACTTCCGAGCTGTTCTCGACGCGGATCGGCGCGACGAACACGTACGGCTGTTGTCGCGTGCAGCGAACGTACTTGTCGTCGCACACGAGACGCAGCAGCTCACGACGGAACGCTCGACTGAGTCCACGCGCGGCCGCAAACGCGAACACAGTGTCAGCGGGCTCGTCACCAAGCGGAATCTCGAGCCGGCCGAGGTCGCGACCGTCTTCAGCCGTCACTTGGCGTGCGTACACAAGCGGCTGCTGTCGTGAGCACGTGATGCGGTTCGCGCCACAGACTGCGCGCAGTAGTTGCGGGTGTACAGTCTCTGGCAGCGCGTGGTCGACAACGAAGCGGTGGATCTGGTCGGCCGGCTCCTCGTCGTCGAGGATCTCGAGCACAGCACCGTCGCTGTTCCCGTCGAGCACTACGCGCTGCGATAGCAAGAGCACGCCCCGGCGAGAGCATCGAACGTTCGGCTGGCGACATAGTTGCGGCAAGAGCGCATCCCGCCATGCGCGGCTCTGGCGGAAGCGCACGCGCATCGCCTCGAGCACGTCCACTGGCTCCTCGTGTGCCAGCACCTCGAGCGGCCGCAGTTCACGGCGCGTGGACGGGTGCTCGATCGCCACGTCTGCGCGTAGCACCACCTCGCGCACGGCGGAGAGTGTGGCGGAGAGCGCGGCGGCGACGAGCAGCACCACGAGCACCAAGCGAGTTCGCATTGTATTGGAGTTGACGATTGTCGCGCCGCTTCAAGATCGCAGAAAATGAATGATATAGTATTATAGTGACGAAAAGGAGGGCAATTTTTAGATTGGCGCGTTTTGGATCTGTGGCAACCACCGCAATCCGACAACTTTGCGTTGTCTTGCTGGAGTCTGGTTGATCAGTTGTTCACTTGCTGTTCTTCAGGGACGACGGAAATGGCCCCAGTCCACCTGACAAACAGCATCTGTGGGCGAGCGGAGTCAGCGTCACTTTAATCACTTGCGGCTCACCAACAGAAACTGGTTTGAAGCGCGAGCTGAAAGAAGTTTATAACAGTGAGACTCTTGGAGAGAGTCCTGGTTTGCTCCTGCGCCGGAATCACCAGCAGCATATAGACCCGACCTGTGGGGCATCAGCTGCAGTAGAATGCCAATCGTATTGGGACATAAGCACGGTCGCTCACGGTGAACGCCGCGCCTCCACCCCACACAAGCCACCTGAGCACTTTGCAACCAATGCAAGCACGCGGGAATCAGCCGCCTTCGAGGTAGCAAAGCGACCTTCAGCGCGGCTTCGGCGAGTCTTTGCGGAGAGTCGTCTTGTGGTGTTGTACTTGTGTATTTTGCAGAAGTAGATCGAGTGTACACACGTGGCCACGCTCGCCTCCGACCTCTTGTTGCTGTTGTTGCAAGGTCATCATCATCCTGTCACTATAAAATCGAGCGAGGTAAAGCTGAGTAAGCAGAGTTGAGAGTCGAGGGAGCTCCTGATCTCGAGAAGCACAGCAACCCGCGTCAAACTTGACAACAAACAACAATGGCGAAAGCAACAACGCCGCGATGTCGTCCAAAAGCGAACACCAGCAGCTCGTTCTGGCAACCGAAACGTCGTAAGAAGCTGATTTGAAGCGCGGTTGTTGCTGATCTGAGCAAAGTCAGGGCAGGGCGGTCAGGCGATCTGTCGATCTGTCGGTCTTCGTTGTTGGTGTCGTGCTCAAATGCTCGCGATCGCAGACCTCTTTCTTCAGGAGCAGCTTCCTTGGGGGCTTCCAGAAACTCAAATGGTCGAGCTGTGTTCGTCCTGTGGCCCTCGCTCACCACAGTGTAAAGGATAGTCGGGTGGTGGTGAGCACGACCACGAGTCGCAAAGCGAGTGGCTCGCGCGGAGTGTCTCCAAATCCTCCAGCGATATTTTTTGGTTGGATGGTCAAATCTAAAAACTGGAGTGGGTGCGGGTTGACAGCATCGCTGATCCGAGAAACTGATTTTGCATTGATTGGACAGATTATATAGTGATTTGTAAAGATGAATCGACTTCGAAGCCTGTCTCTGCATGATACTCATTCTGCCCTCCATGAACACCATCAGTACAACGATGCAAATGTCAGGATTTGGATCGCCTCAGTCCGTTCAAGCTGTAATGCAAACAGCACACACACACCAGAATGCGGCCTTGTGAGCGCAATTATCGCTATAGTATCAAACACAACACTCGCTCCGGGTCGCGACCACATCGCAAACCACAATTTCCCAAGCTGGACGTTTTGCAAGAGACACCAGAAATGGGCTGGATCTTGGGTCCAAATTACAGAACAGAGCCAGAGATTTCGAACGAGCTGATTTCTCGATCGGGCTGATATTTTTGTTTGTTTTTTGATCAGCAAATCAGTGAGCCACACCTGCTTCAAAAGAGAGAGTGTGCAGAGCCTGTAAGCCGATCTGGAGGAACCCTCCTTCTCATCCCTCCCTCCTTCACAGTGCCGTTGCTTTGCGGATCCAAATAAAACATCCACGACCAAGTTGCTCGACTCTGTTCATACACCTTGCTAGAGGCACCACACGTCAAAGTGTTGATCTCGTGAAGAAGAACGAGAGGTTCATGATTTTGACTTTTGGTGGAATGATCATCGCTCCTTTTTTCGTGAGTTTTTTCGCTTTTGTAAAAATTGTGTGCCATTGTGGCAGTTAGAATCCAGTTTACGGATTCATAGGGAGTTTGTATGTCGTTTTCAGCAAACAAACGCCGCTTAGTCGTCGAAACTGACTGGCTGGACTCTTCTGATTCGCTCACGAATCAAAATCAAAACTGACCTGATTTATCGACCTCAAGATTTGGTTTGACAAGGCGTTTGTATGCGCGTTCGGGATGTGATATGACACTGCCCTGTCCAGGTTCATGCTCTTGCTGTTTGTATGCCGCGTTCTCGCTCACACTCGTTTTCTCACTCGGAAACGCTCACGCTTCACCACGTGTTCCTGTCGCCCTGAGTTCGCGGCGGCCTCAAGCTCAAGCTCATTCGTGTTTTTCCGTCCTCCACAGCGCAGCTCTCTCTCTGGTCGCCACCTCGACCACTCCGCCAGCCACATGGTCCCGGAAGATTACGAAGCGCTCAAGTGCCGCTACCCGAGCAAAAAATGTTGGAACCAGCGGGCCGTGAAGCGCAACGGCGAGCGCCACAACCTCTGTGAGATGCACCGGCAGAAGGCGAACAACAACCAGCGCCGCCTCGACAAGAAGCGCAAAGCCGGCCACGTGCTCAAGAGCGGCGGCGCGCCACTCGAACCCATCACTGTTGTTCCTGGCAGCGGCGTTCCCAGTCCGCCAGGGGGACCCAGCGGCGCTGCGCCGGAGAACGCCGAGTACGACTACCGCCACGTGAACCACCAGCTCCAGCAGCAGCACATTCAGCAGCAGCACATTCAGCAGCAGCAGGCCCAGCTTCAGCAGCTCCACCAGCACCAACAGTACATGTACCACCAGCAGCAACAACAACAACAGAAGCAACACGCACACCACCACCACCACCACCAGCAAGAGAAGCGGCTGCGCGTGAGCTTGAGCCACATGTACGCGGCAGCACAGTCGCTGAGTCCGCACAGCCCGCCCCGTCACGCGCCCACGCACCACCATCCGTACCGCCGCCAGGCGCCTGGACCGATTCCCATCAAGCGCGAGCACGAGCACGAGCTGGCGCCGCTGCGTCCAAACGCCGCTCCGCAGCTGCCGTCCCATGCTGTGGGACCGCAGTCTGTGCTGCCAGCGTCGTCACGGCCTGGGATGCTGCAGCTCCCGCCGCTCACGACACATCTCCCGTCTATGCGGTCGAGTCCACTGCGGCTGCCAACGCCTGCGGGCTCCACGTCGTCGTCGTCCCCAGCGTCGTCGCCTCTAACGAAAGACGTAAAGCCGACGATTCTGCTGCCGCCGCTCACTTCAGTGCCGCGCTGCCTGCCGTCATCGGGTGGGACATTCCCGCTGCAGCGCACGGGCGGTGCAGCTTCGAGCGCGCCGTTGCCGAGCTGGAGCAGCTTCCGGTCCGAGGAGAAGGTCAACTCGGCGTGAAGTAGCCGAAAAAGTAGAGATAGGACCTAATTTTTATACTGTTCGCGTAATTTGTAGTAACCGCTCTAATTTAGGAATTTACTAAAGTAAAAGCAGCAAATTCATCGAAATGCCACACACTCCTGATTTCTTCGACAGGATATTGTTGAAATCATGAGGATACGGCTTGTGCCTTCATCAAGGCTGGCACCGCGACCAGCCAAATATCCTGGAGCTGGGATTGTGTTGTGCTGCTGCTACTGCTGCGCGGGCACCCGCACGACAGAAGCGGATCTCCTTCCTCCTCCACACCACCCAAGAATCCATGCGCACAACGTTCACCTCATTCTCAAGTGTTGCCTCGATGCCTTGATACTTTGCCAACCTGCCTCCGGTTTGGTGGACTTCGCGCAGACATGGGCGCCATGGTCGAGAGCAGTCCCGCACCTCGTCATTGCGACGCTGGCTTTCGTTTTCGGCACAGTTGTTCCAGAGCGCGACTAGGGCGAGCATGGGAGATTGCGGGAATCCAGAGGAATGCGCCTCTTGTTGTAGTTTTTACCTGCCTCAAACTACACATGAGAGCTAACGAGCCAGCCACCGTCAAGGCGACAGAGAAGCGCCGTTTGGATGAAGTGCGAGACCAAAACGAAGCCCTTGTGACCATGTACCGCCACGCCATGGCGCAGCCTCCTTGTGCGTGTTGCTGCTGCTGCAATGGTGCGCGCTCGGCTCTTTTGACTGAGACGTCGTTATCGTTGTCTTTTGGCAACTCGCAAAAGGCTGCGCACACGCAATGACATGATCGAAGTGACCGACAAGACGAAGAACAGGGGAGTGGGACTGAGTTTCCTCCTCCAGATTGCCAATGTGTGGTTCGTCTAGGCTCCACCCATGCCGCGCAGGCGGCACGTGGGTGCCTATCGCCTGGGTTTCCGACCAGCTGTTGATGCCCTTTTGGCTTCTGGAATCTGTCGGGTTCACACACGCTCGCTCGCCCTCCACACAACCCGATTTGCACACTACAGCTCAGTCGAGCCCTTGTCGAGCTCTCTCTCTCTCTCTTCTCCGTCCGCCTCCGGTCTCCTTCGCGACAATGTCGACAGTTTCTTCACCTGTGCCGTCGGCGAACCCGACGACAGCGACAGCGGCCGCCACCGACGCCACGCAGCCGCCGTCATCCGAGTCGCTCACGACGTGCCGGTACCCGAGCAAGAAGTGCTGGAACACTCGTGCGCTCAAGCGCAACGGCGAGATGCACAACCTGTGCGAGCTGCATCGGCAGAAAGCCAACAAGAACCAGCGTCGGCTCGAGCTGAAGCGCAAAGTGAGCAAGAAAGCGGCGGCCAGTGCCAAGCGGGCGCGCAAGTCGCGCGCGGCTGCGAAAGGCCGGGCAGGGACAGTGCGAGTAGGCAAGATTCAACAGCACGTGGGAGCGGCGACGACGGTCACGAACGCTGCAAGAACGCTTCAGCGGCAGCAACCGAAAGCCGCCCCAAAGCTGGCGGCTCCCAGCATTGTGGTGATCCCGTCTGCACCGCTGACAGCGCCGCCAGGATTCTTCACGGACCTCATGCTCTCTGAGCCGCCTCTGCTCACGAAGCAGCTCGAGCCCACGCAGGTACAGCACGCGAGTGGCCTTGGGTGGCCAGTGGCAACAACGCAGCACCCCCACGTGCTCCTGCACAGCCAGCTCCACGTTGCACCGCAGCTGTATCACCCAGCACCACTGGCGTTTGAGGTCGACGAATTCTTTGACGCAGACACGGACGTTGACTCGCTTGTCGCCTACTTGGATGCTCACCCGTATGCGACGTCGTCGTTGGTGCTGACGGCTCCGTCGTCGTCTATCGGTGGCGGGTCATCTCCAATCGATGTGTGCGACGGCCTGGACGCCATCGCGGCCGTGAGCGACTTCCGATGGCACCCAGTCGTCATGGCGAGCGCTGCCGAGTCGTTCCAGGACGCTTCGAACGACGAGCTGCGGCTGCATCACCGCTAGTAGATCTCGCCGCACCGGCTTATTTAACACGATGGGAACATCCGCACCCCTTTGTCTTTGGAGTAGGAGGCTCAGCTGAGCATTCGATCATTTGAAGGCAAGAGCATGTGTATGGTGTGCGCAAAGATCCACGCATGCTTTGTCCAACGTGACGCGACTAATTCAATCCGCACTTTGCAGCACACCTTTCTGTCTTCCAAGTCAGTCCAGAAAGCAACCCATTTGGAGATCCACAAACCAAGGTGGTACAGTGCGTGGACCTTCAAGGCCCGAAGATACATCTTCGGAACAGAACTGGAGAACACGAAGCGAGCTCATTTTGGTCAAATTCACATTCGCTCGCCAGCTGCGCGAACACGAGTTCAAACTGCCACGCTAAGAAGCCCCGCTCCTGGTAGTGTTCCTGGGTTTTGAAGCCACATCAATGTACCACCGCGTGTGGTTCCACCGCGGAATATATTGCTGTGAAAGGTACTATGCCGCATTGTGTACCCATCCGCCCGTGTCACTCATCGTTCTGTTATGTAGTTGCCGCCAAACGTGCCGTCGTATCTGGTCTCATTTGCACGCACACACACACACCATCCACCCGTCGTCGACGATCAAGAATGCTACAGTACCAGTAGTGAAGACAAGCGCAAGCAGCATTCAATGCGGCTCCATGGTCGGGCAGGGAAACTGGGTGTCACCTACACAAACAACAAAAGGTTCTGTACCCGCACAATAACCTCAATCTGACAAGATGGCACCACCGTCTTCACTCGCCAATTTGCCTTCGACAGCGGACACCACCACAAGAACATATCTCGCCAAACTGCCAAGCGGTGAAGATTATGACGGCATTGATCGACACCAACCCGCCTTCTACCAACTGCGCACCGAACACATCAGCCATGCCGCTCACAAGCGCACATCACCCAACCGAACTTTGCCGATACGCCGGGAAGCGCTGCGTCAACGTGCGCGCCAAAAAGCGCAACGGCGAGCAGCACAGCCTCTGCCATACGCACCGCATGCGTGCGAACCAGAACCAGCGCCGCATGGAGCGCAAGCGCCGACTCTCGCGCACCCACAAAGGCAACGCACGCACACATGCAACGACGAATGCGCACATTGCGGCATTCTCGGGCGTGCGTGCGTCCGATGTCTACGATGCCTACATCGCTGCCTGCAGCATCTACGCTTCACCCAGACCCTCGTTGATGTTCTCGCATCCGTTTGCGTCAATGCCGCCTCCGCATGCATCCGCCTCCATCACCTCCAGCGATCTTGCCAACATGGGCGACATCGATGTCCACCTGGGCTGGAACGTCATTGCGTCGCCGTCCCCGGTGGGATCTCCATTGCACCACCACCTCCACTATCTCCAGTACCAGCAGCAGCAACGACAACATGCATCTTACGTGCGGTGTCACCACCACCACCACCACCACGGTCACTACGCGTCGGAAATGATGTCGACACCAACGTCCACACCCGCAGACTGCACGCTCGAGGCCATCGTCGAGCCGGTGCTGCTCGACGACGCCAGCTACTTGTTCGGGCATCTGAGCAGCGACGGCTTCATCTTGGCGAAAGACTGCGCAAACTCAGTGACGTCACTCGGACCCACAGATGCGTGTAGTTCGGAGCTCGAGCTAGCGTCCACCTCCGAGAGCGACATGTGGACTGTGCCAGACTTCCTCCTAACTCTCTAAGAAGCGTCGACGAGGAGGGATACCCAGCGTCCACAACAAAGTGAGGGCAGCCGTCTCGATAGAGTGCAGTGAGTAGTGGTCAGTAACAGGATTACTTTCATGCGAGCCTCGCACACGTGTTCTTGTGCTTCACTGCACGGTGGGTGCCCTTTTCGGTTGAGAGCACCAGATCCCGTCCGTAATTTCGCAAAACATCCGTCTAATTATCTCCCAGCCAAAAGTGTCAGCGGTGGGATTTGAACCCACGAGTGCGAACACAGTAGAACTTGAGTCTACCCCCTTAGACCCCTCGGGCACGCTGACGTTATGAAAAAAGGATTAGCAAATAATATCAATTAATCAATTTGTATTTGCACATTTGCCCTGGTTGCTCCAGTCTTCGCCCTCGAGGTCACTCAGCAAGGAAGAGTACTGTACCAGTTCCTCGGAGCACACGTCGACACACTGAGTCGCGATGTTCCACAACACCCGTTTCCGGTCGTCGTTGACATGGCGGCGTCTGCTTCTGACTTCCGGCTTGAAAGTGTCGAGTTGACAAGGCGACACCCCGCTCACAGAATAAGTTGCTATAGTGCTGTACAAGTTGCTACAATGCTGCAGTTCAGCTTCGTTCGCCTTCGGACGAGGCACATGCCCTTCAGACAGCGAACGGAGGCACAAAGGAGGGCTGTGCTATGATTGGTTGAAGTGGCGCGCTGGCAGACACTCAAGCAAGGATGAATGACCAGCGTCAAACGCGAGACGCTCGACACTGGATGCATACCAAAACTGACATAAGAGGTTGGCATAAAGGCCTCTCTTATGTCAACTTTATGTAAAGTTTATGCGGGCTGTCCAAAAAGTGGCAATCAAAACTGACATAAGCAGGTGATATGTCAAGTCAAATACGAGTTGGCATATCACCGAGTCAGCCAAAAGTCAACCTCCACCATCCTCTCAGTCGAGCTCATGCTCAAAACGATGAGCTGCTCTTGCTCTACGCGTTGCAAGCGCGACGCTTGGCACGCTGCGGCTTGTTCCGCCGCCTCCTTCTCGAAGTTCAGCTGGAGACAGAGTGGTGGCGTGCTATACGAACACGGCACTACTTCACCACCACCTGCCTCCATCTCCCAATCAACTCTCCTTGGGTGCATCTGTACGAGAGAGGCACCGACCTCAACTTCCTCGCTGCTACCAGCCTGACGCGGTACGCAAGTCGTACGCGGTAGGAAGCATTGCGAATGACTAACTAACATACCTGGCGAGCAGCGCCGCGTTCGAGACACTACTAGTACGATTCAAGCAGCATTATCGCATTACCCTGGCTACTCGATGAGGCGGTCGCCCTCCCAAACTCGTCGACCACCACCAGGTGTTGCGTCTACTCCTCCATTACTACGTGACGAGTGGCGATCAGGGCCACCTGTCTCTGGTATTTAGAACACCACCATCCACGCTGTCGAGGACTGCGCAAGCAGAGATCGCGTTGGCGATCGCTCTCACGGGGTACGCTCCAGCTCGGGTCGCGGGGG
>JAASFJ010000559.1:0-19840 GCA_023333755.1 Globisporangium uncinulatum
CACAATGACTGCCGGCGTCGGCACTGGCAAGTGGTTGGCGCCAGAAGTGATCGGTGGGAGCACTGACTACGGGTCAGCAGCCGACATTTTCTCGTACGGTGCAGTGCTCGTCGAACTCGACACGCACAAGCTCCCGTACGATGGCGTCGTGGGTCCGAACGGGAACCAGCTAGCGGACGTGGCACTGCTGCAGATGGTGTCGATGGGGCAGCTCACGCCGACGTTCTCGTCGACGTGTCCCGACAAGATTGCTGAGATCGGAAACCGGTGCTTTGCGCTGAACCCGTCCGATCGTCCAGCGGCAGCAGAGATCGCGTACGGGCTGCGACAGCTGAAGAAGAGCATGTACCACATCGTGTAGCGTTGGAATGAATGGTTCAATCGTTGTGCTTCTCGGTAAGGTTGACCATTATCGAGTTTGCCAGCAAAGTTGAAGTCTCTCCACTGGCAACCGATTCGCAATCGACATACGTTCATCAAGTGTATACAGAGAATAAGCACTTTTCGTTTCTCGCTGCTCGCATTCGCAGATTTTCTTCCAGGGAGCGTGGCTGTCCCCCACCATGCGCTCGCTCGTAATGCTCCCGTTGCTGGTGCTGGCGCTTGCGCTTGCGCTTGCGCTAGCAGCCGCAGAGAAGCCCAAGATGGCGTTCCATGGCGCCGTCATCGCGACTGAGAGCGAGGACGTCGCGTCGCTCCGCTCGCAGCCGCGTAGCGCTGTGTGGCTCGCAGACGACACTGCGGTCCTGCGAGCGGCTCCTCAACCACCCGTCGCATCGCAGCAGGCGGTGCTGACAGCGCACCCACCACTGCTCATGGACGGCGAAGACCTCGTCGTGAGCTGGGAAGGCGTCGCAGAGCCACACGCGACAGACTTTCTCGGTCTGAGCTGCGGTCCGACGACTAGCGCATCCGACTTCCTGGCCACAGTCAGTGCGCGTCACATCGACGCGTCACCGCGTTCTGTGCGCTTCCCACAGCTCGTCATGCTGCGCTGCAACTACGTGGTCGTGTACTACAACTTCCAGCCGCCTATCAACGACTTTGTCGCTGTCGGTGCCGTCGTAGTCCACATGCAAGAGCCGTTTGTAGCACCGAAACACGGCCACATTGCGCTCACGGACCGACAGGACGAGATCGCTGTCATGTTCAACTCGGCCGACATGGGCGTGACGCCACCCCAGGTCCAGTACGGACGCAGCCAGGACGCGCTGACGCTGCACGCGTCTGGCCACTCGACAACGTACCGTGCAAGCGACATGTGCCACGCACCCGCGAACGTCACAGCCCAGACGTGGTTTCGTGACCCGGGGTCCATGCACACAGTGGTTCTCACGCACCTCGAGCCCAGTAATCGGTATTTTTACCGGTTTGGCAGCGACATTCACGGCTGGAGTGCAGTGTATTCATTCACAGCGCCGCCAGCGCTGCAGGCGACGACGCCAGTGCACTTTCTCGCGTACGCCGACATGGGCGTCGATGGAGCTCCAGCTGCGACGTCGACCGCTGTGCGTGCGTTCCAAGACATCGTCTCGGGCGGCTACGACGCGTTTCTGCTGCATGTCGGCGACATTAGCTACGCCCGTGGCCAGGGCTTTGTCTGGGACGCGTTCTTCCACCTCGTTGAGGCGCTCGCGACCCGCGTCCCGTACATGGTGAGCATTGGGAACCACGAGTACGACTACGTGACTGGCGGTGCGCACGACCCGAGTGGCGCTACAGGTGCAGACGGCCGCATGGCATTCCGTCCGTCGTGGGGGAACTTTGGCGACGACTCGAGCGGTGAGTGTGCGGTGCCAATGGTCCACCGTTGGCACGCGCCTGCGACTGGACGAGGGCTCTTTTGGTACTCGTTTGACTATGGCAGCGTCCACGTCGTGCAGCTGTCGTCGGAACACGACTGGACGCGTGGATCGACACAGCACGCGTGGCTCGCACAGGACTTGGCTGCTGTGGACCGCACTGTGACGCCGTGGGTCGTCCTGACGACGCACCGGATGCTGTACACGACGCAGCTGGGCGAAGACGCGGACTTGGCAGTCGCGCTCCAGTTCCGAGCGGAGTTGGAAGAGCTCCTCTGGACGTACAAAGTGAACCTTGTGCTCGTGGGCCACCAGCACTCGTACGAGCGCAGCTGTGCAGTACGAGCAGGCGAGTGCACGCCTGATGGTGTTGGTCCGGTCCACGTGGTCGTTGGCTCGGCTGGTGCCGGTCTTGAGCAGCAGGGTTTCTCACCAGCGATTGGGAACTGGAGCGTGAGCCACGTGAACGACTGGGGCTACTTGCGCGTTGATGCGACGGAGCAAGCGCTGACGCTGCAGTTTGTACTGAACCGCAACGGCGCGGTGTACGACGAAGTCGCTTTGCAGCCGTGGAAGTGAAGAAAGAGAGGGAGGAATGAGAAATAAGGGGCGGACAGAGTCGCTTTCAAGCTGGTAACAATGTTCGTGGGAGGATGCCCGTTGTGTTGGTCCGTCGTGTTGTGTGTGCATCCAGACCTGGACTGTCAGTGTAGGTTTGCAAGAAACAAGGAAACTTGTAGGTTTTCATAGGTAGTTTTTGGTCCATCGTGAGAGTGATGGTCAAGCCATCAAGAGATGAGGAGGAGGAGAAAGCGGCACGCAAGCGGCTGCCTGCGCGCAGTTCGCGTGGCACGCGCATCCGGCAGCTCGTGGGTGAGGAGGCGGATGCGGACGCGTCGTTCTGGTCACAGGACGCCTGGCGTGAGGACGAGGAGGACGCCGACTACTCAACAGAAGAAGGTGGGGGAATGAGAATGGGAATGACCACCACACATACTGCGCTTGTGGTGAGTTAGATCCTCACACGCGTCGCTCGCTCGTGTACAGAGGAGGAGGACGTCGTGGACTCGGACTTTGACGAGCGCGAGAACCCGGACGAAGACGTCCACGACGCGGACGTCGACCAGCGAGATGCCGCAGACAGTAGCAGTGGCCGGAAGCGCACGGGTGGCGGTGTGTACCGAGAGCCTGTGAAGCCAAAACAAGCAGCGAGAAGCGGACTGGTGCTGTCCCAAAAGAAGCCACGCATGACGCCTCCGCTCGCGACTGGTGGGTCACCACCTCCCCTTCCACTGCCACCCACTGTGTTTCAGTATGAAGCGCCGACAGTGCGCCGGTCGACAGTACGCAAGAGCTCAGCGTCGTCTGAGCTGCGCAAGCGCGTGACAGAGGAAGCAGCGCGTGGAGCTGAGCGGCGTCTCTCTGAAGCCAAGGCAGCGGCCACAGCCAGTGGTGGAGGAGAAAGGGGAGGCGGCCTGGGGCTCACACGTCTCACGCAGACCCAGTTGCTCGCAGAAGCCGTGCGCACTGAGGTCGAGAACGTCCAGTCGCTCAGCCGTCTCGAGCAGCTGGAAGAGGAGAAGAAAGCTGAGAACGTGGCGCCGAAAGCGCCGTTCACAGGCCACATGGTGCGCTTCTACAGCCGCATTGGAGCGCCAAAGACAATCACGTTCCTCAATACTGTCGAGCTCCCAGCGCTCTTTCGCCAGCCACAACCACAGAAGCGTGAGCGGCCACGCGAGCAACAGGAACAGGACGAGCGGTTCGAAGACGAGAGGCGAGAAGAAGGAGGAGAAGCTTAGCGAATGACGCAATGCGACAGTTCCAGTAGCGAGTTCACGATAGAGAGCGGACGTGCACGAAACGCCAGCCAGTCCACTGTCCTGTGCTGCGGCTGGCTTCGAGGAAGAAGGGAAGGCGAGCGAGGCACAAGACGACCCACTCGCACTCGTCAGTGTGTCCGTGTGTCCGTCTACTTGGCCTTCTTCTTCGCCGCGACCGCGAGCGCCTTGGTCGTCGCCCCCCAGAAGAGCAGCACTTGGAGCACGAGCGTGCCGTTCAGCACCATCCCGACGCCGTAGCCCACCAGCTGCACCGGGTCCCCCGTTTCCTAACCGTGTGTGGGCGACAGAAGACGAGAGAAAGGAGTCAGCCATCGCCACTCGACCCGTGTGTTTGCCCAGTGAGTGAATCGACACGAAACGAACCTGCAGCGTGGTGAAGATCCGCGCCACAGATCCGCCAAAGTTGAGCACGAGCGTCACGAACGCGAGCTGCCCCGTGTGGCCTTGCTTAAAGTTCGACACGATCTAAGGCGCAGCAGTTCGACAGTCAGTCAGCCGCCATTCGTCCATCCATCAGCGACGCAGAGACATACAAAACGCTATACAAACGCACCTGTGGGATGCGTGCAGCGATGCTCACGGGGATGGCCGCCGAGGCGAGCAGCCACTGGTGCTCGGGTGGCGTGACCAGCATACCGGCCATAATCACTGCGAAGGCGGCGACGAGCGCCAGACGCGTGCGGTACGCAATCACAGGCATCGCGTACGTCCATAGCAGCAGCACGAGCACGACGTTCTGTGCGAGGATGATGACGTTCTCGCCCCACGTGCTGAGCGGGTAGCCTTTGAGCACATTGTAGACGGTGCTCGAGGCGTAGAGCAACACTTCCATGTAGAACGACGCCGGCATGAGCCCCGTGACGTCACGGGCGCGCACGATCTTGAGAATCTGCGGCAGCTTGAGTACGAGGCTCGCAGCGATGATCGCGTAGCCGATCGCTTTGCTCACCACGAGCTTGAGACAAGCGACGTTCGCGAAGTCGTGCTGCGTGAAGAACGCGTCGAAACAAGCGGGCGTAAACACGCCAAATACGAGATCACTAGTGGTGGCGTTAGCGGTCGCAGTCGCGGCCGCGCTGGCAGCCATGACGAGCAGCGCCGTCGCCACGGAGAGCAGGGAGGATGAAGGCATCATCTCGCAGTTCACGATGAGCTTGCAAAATTGAATTGTGTGACGAAATGAGCTTTTGGACACGTGTCAGTTTTTGACAACACGTATTGTCAAGAATGTCAGGAACTTCGACAAAGTTGTTAATTAACCAATCTGATTGGTCAATGAAAATGTTTTTTTTGACGATGTCAAAAATTCACGATGTCGTGCATTTTGACTTTTGTATTTGACAATAAACACACGCACAGCACTCGACACGACCAAGCTGCCTGACTTCGACGTTGAGAGCGCCGGCTTCGAGTGAGAACCGCCAGCTCGCGTGGGTGGATCAGTCCCAATAGTCGCTGTGCGTGGGATTGTCAGCATGAACCAGAGCGACTTCCGCGCGTTGTTGAGTGCCAACAGCAGCAGCGGCGCAAACAATAGCGAGAGCGCGAGACGCAACAGTGACGGGAGCAGAGGCTTCGGTGGCAAGCGGAACCTGACAGAAGCGGATCTAGCAGAAGTGAAGCGGCTGTCCAAGAAGAAGAACTCCAAGAAGCAGGGCGGCCGCAAAAATGACAGCAACAGTGGCGAGCATGGTGCGAGTAGCGCGTCTGCGTACCGTGACCGTGCAGCCGAGCGACGCAAAGGTGCTGCGTCCGACATGGTGGACGCGGCCGAGTTTGCGCACTTGGACGCAGCCCAAAGCAAATTCCTTGGCGGAGACGTTGCCCACACGCACCTCGTAAAAGGCCTGGACTTTGCTCTACTGGCGCAGCTCAAGCGCGAGCGGGAAACGCTGGCCCAAGCGACGTCGGCTGCGTACAAGCAGAAACAACAGCAGCAGCAATTGGTCGCCAGCGGTGGCGGCACGCAGCCAGCACCATACGAGTCACAGCCGCTCGCATTCAAGACCCGCGTGGGCCGCCTTGTGTACTTTCACGCTGTCCAGAGCAACAGCGCTATGCGGACAGTGACGCAGCCGACGGAGAACTTTCTGCCAGGACGCATGTACTACACGTTCAACGTGAGCGCGTCGACAGCCGAGAGTGTGCCTGTGGTCGTGCAGAACAGCAAAGAGGACTGTCCAGAGCCGGACGACGTTGTGAGCGGCATGGTGAGTCAACTCGTGATTGCGCGTGTGCGGGACGTCCTACAGAGCGCCCATAGTCACGCTGGGAAGAAGCTCCGGAAGAAGAAGGCGACGTCAAGAGGTGGAGAAGACGGCAGTCTGAACGCTGTTGGAGAGACGGGCGAGAAGGGGTTTGCAAACGACGTGGCTGCAGACATGATTCTTACTAAAGGAGCGCAGGAGGACGAGAGTGAAGACGAAGACATTTTCCCTGACGTTGGCGAGTACGTGCCGGTCGATGCACGACTAGCGGAAAATGAAGTGGCCAAGCACGAGAAGAATGAGACGAACGAGAAGAAAACGAGTTCCAGCAGTCACAGTGGTGGAGGCGCTGAGTATTTCAGCAATCTCAGTGCGTTCGTCAGCGCGTCCGAGCGGAAGGAGAAGTAGCGAGAGGGAGGAGGCTGGTGACACGATTAACAAGCGTGCCTGTATTGGGTGTGTGTCGAAGAGCTACCGAAGAGCTACCGTGGCATGCATGAGGCGAGATCGAAGACTGATGTTGGTTGAATGATGAACACGGAAGCAGTAGCGATAAAAGAGAGGGAGGTGGTCGCAATTTAGCGGAGCGTTTCAGTCCTCGAAATCAAGCATACAAATGCCAAGTCAACAGCCTTGCTCCGCTGGCCAGTGAATCCCCTGCATTGCGTCCTCGCCTTGGTCGCTGTCGCTGTGGCGCTCGCTCGCGTATTTTTTGAGTGGTGTGCCTGGTACTACGCGACTGCTGCATCAAGGTGCGTGGCGGGCGCTCTCGCTCCTGGCGCTGATCGGCCAGCAGCAGCAGCAGCAGCGATCGCATCGAAAGCAGGCGAAGGCAGGTCAACAGCTGGGCGGAGTCGAGAGAGGCATGAAGAGAGGGAGATCCGGCAGCAAAACTGAAGCGCTCGCTCAACTCGATCGCCCTCCCTCCTTTCCTCTCTCACTCTCGCCTACCTGCCTGCGTACAGCTAGCTCGCTGTCTCGCTCGATCGCTGCTGTTGCCAAAGAATCAGGCAACACCAAGGCAGCTCCAGACGTGCTGACATATCGCTTGTGCCTCCCTACAGGACAATGGCTGACGAAATCGCCCTCGCTCGCGAACGCCTCCGCGCCAAGTTTGGCGACGTCCGTACGGGCGGCAAGGGCTCCGTGCGCCGAAAGTACAAGGCGCCGCACAAGGTCACGGCCGCGGACGACAAGAAGCTCGACGCGGCGCTGAAGAAGCTCGGCACGACGCCGATCCCAGGTGTCGAAGAGGTGAACCTCTTCAAGGCGGACGGCCAAGTGATCCACTTTGTCGCGCCGAAGGTCCAGGCCGCGATCTCTTCCAACACGTTCGCTGTGTCGGGCCACAGCTCGACGAAGTCGCTCCAGGAGCTGCTGCCAGGCATTATCAACCAGCTCGGCCCGGACAACCTCGCGAACCTGAAGCAGATCGCTGAGTCGTACAGTGCGGCGCAAAAGGCGGCCCGCGCGGCTGCTGGCGAGGAGGACGATGACGACGTCCCGGACCTCGTCGACAACTTTGAGGACGTGAGCCAGCAGGACTAAGCAGCGCCGCCGCCCCGTCGCTCCCCAGACTGGCTGTCAAGAAAGAGACTGGAAGCGAGAGACGAAGTGGAGAAAAGTGGGGACAGCGGCGTGCGTTCGGTCAAGCGCAGCCCAGGGGCGTTGATGTGTTATACTAGCTAGTCGGTCGGTTGTTCCTTTGCGGCGAGACGCTGCAGCTGGTAATCGTTTCTCAACAAGGAAGAACCCCCAATAGTACACCAGGCATCACCCACGCCACGCCTTCTGCTGCTTTCGTCATCATAGTATCCTTCCTCGCTCTGGTGTGATGACGTGGAAGGAAAACCAGTTATGGCTCGCAGCTGCGTCACCATAACGCCACTAGCAGTGACTGGATCACTTAAAGCGCCACCAGCTACTCTGGCTCTCGATCCATACTCATAGAAAGAAAGACAGTCTGACAACCAAGCAGTGCACCGATGGATCCTGTTTCAGATTGAACAGCTACAGTACGTGTGTCGTCACTCGCAGTCGAGACGTGACGCCATGTGGCCGCCCAGACCTGCTGCCGTCCTCCATCGCTGTAGGCTTCTCTACCCCACTGCTCGCATATGCGCAGTGTCTACTCCTTCACAGTCACGATCGCCTTCTTAAAGTCCTTCTCTTTGTACACCTGCTTGCCGCGGAACGCGCGCTTGAACTTGCCTGATATGTCAACCAGCACGCACAGCGTAAGCCCAGCGGATTGACAAACAGCCTTGTATACAACACCAGACAGGCACTTCGCACCTTCGTAGTTCATGGTGTTGACCTTGATAACTGGCAGCCCGTAGACCTTGGTCAGGTACTCCTTGACGTCGTGCTTGGTGTAGTTCGGCTCGACGCGGAAGACGTACTGGTTGTCGCGCAGGCGCGTGCGCGTGTTTTTCCCCATGAACGTCACCGCCATGTTGGGGAACTTGAGCCGGTTCCAGACCATTGTCGTCGCCTTCAGTTGTCCGTCCGCGCTTGCCTGCTCCGCGGATGTGCCGCTCGTACTGTGTGTTTTGTGGCGGCGCCAGTCGCTCTTCCTGCCAGTCTTTCTCTCTTTCTTCACTATATGATATCTTCACATAACTTTAAAACCTTATTTTGTTCTAGTGAGCAGGTCACAAAGAGCTGCTCGGTTTGAAACGTGGTCGGGAAGAAATCCAGGATTAATTGTTCACTCACGTTTTTCACTCTGCCATTTCTGGCTGCACAAGATGGCGCGGCCGAACAAGTGCTTCGAGTGCGTGTTGCAGGGCGAAGTGGTGCGCATCTTGCGCTCATTCGTGCAGGCCAAGGCAAGCGTGCGTACGTGTCCACTCACTTTCTCGCTATCCCCATACTCTTTCCTTTTAAAAATGAATGCAGAACTTCAAGCACTTCCCGACGTTCGTCGAGCGACTGCGCGGACTCTGCGGCGAGAGCGTCGTGAAGGTGCGTTGATACGCACTCACTCTTGCCACAGCGTATACATCAGAGGCTCGTAGGGGCTCTCACGCAGACTCGCTGTCTGTGGACAGGAGGAAATTGCGTACAAGGAGTACGTATACAACTTTGACGACAAGTGTCCGCAGTACATCCAAGGTGCGCACTGCATTCAACGCTTGGGGCGGCAGCGAAGGATATAATACGATTGATTACGAAGACTCAAGCGGACGTACATATGCGTGTGTGTGTTGGGTACCAGGCGTGCCACACTATGAAGTGCGCGCACGTCACGTGTTCTCGGGCTCGGCAACGTTCCAGGGCGAGTCGGTGGAGATGCCGCTCGAAGGCGGGCAAAAGTGGTGCGTGGGAGCTCAACACTGTACTGTTGGTCACGCGACACATAGTGAGCGAGTGGGCGGCTGCTGAACACGCGTGGGACAGGGAGCTGCGGTACATTGGACGGTGGGAGCGGAAGAAAATGTCGGAGCAAGTCGGAGCGATGGCGCTCGGCGTGCCGTTCCGGAGCCAAATCGCCGTGTCTGTGAGCCAGAACGTGCGCTCATTCCTCAACACGCTGGGCTTCCGGTACGCCACTGGGTGTCTTCGTGTTGTTTGCGTGATCAGACTGTTAAGTTCGCTGTGGTTATTGACCGGCTCTTTGGGTTCTGCATGGACTTAGCCACAGCTACCGCTACATGCGCCTTGGGACGCGCTGGCAGCTCGCAAACGGCATCACGATCGAAGTCACGCGGATGAAGGCGGTACGTGTAGAATCTCGACGAGCTGCCAACGAACGTCGTGTGGATAGGTACATAGACCTGACGGACAGTGGACTCTCGTGAGCAGCTCGAGAACGAGGACGAGAAGGACGAGTACCGACTCGTGGACCTCGAGAACCTGCGGGTCGAAGCGCTGCTGGTCGAGATCTTTGCGCTCACGACGGACGAGAAGATCGACGAGGCGTCGCAAAAGATCCGGCGCTTCGCAGTCGACTTGGATCCGTACTTTGTCGAGCGGCCGTCGGAAGGGAAGGAGATTCTGCACAGCACTGCGACGCTGGCGGCCGAAGTGCGCCGAAAACGTCCGCGACCGTAAGAAACAGAGAGCCAGAGAGAGAGCCAGAGTCTGGCTGGGCAGCCGGGAGCTACAGCAGACCAGACAACCCGAGGCGTTGACGAGAGGAGGCTTGGAAGGTTAAGCAAAACGACTCAAATCAGTGGCACGAACTGGTGGTTCAGTTGCACTCGCAACCGAACCCGCCCGTGCTGTCATAACTTAGCGGCGGGAGACTCGTGAGGCGGATGATGTCGTCGTCCTGGCGCCCACGCAGCGCGTCAGAAGCGCCTTTGTCGACGTCGCCATCGCCGCCAGAGACCGCAGCGCTCCGCTTTGCACGGTGGTTCGCGACCATCTTGTCGATCAGGCACTGGAACGCGTCGTCGACCGAGTCGCCGCTCTTCGCGGACGCGCGGAACCACTCGAGAATCCCGTTCTTCGCGACGCACTTTTGCATGTTGACGCCAATCGTAAGCGCGTTTACGACATCGTCGAGCAAGTCGCTCTTGTTCGCGACCATCACGACTGGGACTGGCTCGCCGCCGTTCAAGTCGCGCGCACACACGTCAAGCTCGCTCTTCCAGTTCACGACCGCGTCGACTGTGTTCTCGCGCGTAATGTCGCACACAATGAGCGCGCCTTTCGCGTCACGAAAGTACGCGCGCGTGAGCTTAGCGAACCGGTCTTGGCCAGCAATGTCCCAGAGCTGCAAGCTGATCTTGAGCTGCGCGTCGTAGTCAATGAGCTTCTCGACAAAGTCTGCGCCGATGGTGCTTACGTAGCTCTCCGAGAACTGGCGCGAGACAAACTGCCGGATCGTGCTCGTTTTGCCGCATCGTGCGTTCCCGACAACCAGTACTTTCATGATCACAGTCTCTTGGTGCAAACTGTCGGTATCGTCAAAGTCGTCGGTGGAACTGACGCTACTCGCACCGCCGCGACTGTCGTCATCACGGTGTCTGGCGTCCGATCCGCTGCGTGACGACGCGCTCGAGTAGTCCGAGTACTGTGCGAGGATGGCGTCGACCTCTTCTTTCGTCGGTCCGCTGGTGTTCTCGAGCTCTGCGAGTCGCAGCCGCACCTCTTCAATGTCCATTTTGGACACGTCCTCCTCGTCACCGTACAGGTTTAACGGCAGCTCTCTGCTGCTCTCGTCGTCTTTACTGCGGGTTGCGTCGTCGTCGTCGTTTTCATTGCCGTCACCATCGTCGCAGCCAGCGCTGCTGCTCGAGTCTCCGAGCTCCTCGAGCGTGTCGCCGTCATTTGCTGCAACTGTGCCGTTTTCGTCGTTGGTCGCGACGGTTTCGTTCGTCCGTGGCTGCAGCTCGACGCTGACGATGCCGCGCTGGTCCGCCATAGCGCGCGCCAAGTCGCTGCTGCGGTGGCGCAGCAAGGGCGACGGCGTTGGTGTCGTCGCAAAGAGCGAGCCTGACGTGTCCAGCTTGCGCATTTGTGCGACGGACGTACTTGGAAAAGTGACCGAATGCGTCCTTTCGCTGAGAGCTCACAATGAAAAGCGAACCGAGTGACAAAACAAACGAAAACGAGCATCATACGTAGTCTTCCTCATTTTTGTCACTACTGAAAAGTGGGCAGCGTGACCAAAGCCACTTTTTGTTGGGAAGCCGATGAGTTCGACAGCGACAGCGACAGCGACAACAGCAGCAGCAGCAGTGGCGGCGAGCGCGAGCTTCGCGGCGCTGCAGCTGAGCTGTCGCGGCAACGCGGCACGAGAGCGCGTGTTGCGCGACCTTGTGGCCTTTCTAGAGGCGCGTGGCGAGCTCGCGCAGCTGCAGGCGCTGCCGCGCACGCCGAAAGGCGCCTCTGTCGACTGGCTGCGGCTCTACGAGGAGGTCGTCGCACGTGGCGGCTTCGAAGTCGTGACGCGCCGTGCGCTCTGGGGAGCGATCGCAGCGCGCGACTGCTTGGCGCTCGACGTGATGCCGTACACGCTCGCGCTCTACTATGAACGGTACCTGTACGCGTTCGAAGCGAAGCAGGTGTTTGGGCGGGACGTCCCTTCACTCAGCGCCGCGGCGCCTCTGAAGAAGCGCACGAGCGGTGCTTTCGAGCAAGAGGACAATGGCGACAACAAGGACGTGAGCCGCATCGCGACTGCCAGCGAGCTCCAAGAGGCGCAAAACATGGGCGGGACGCCACTGCCGCCAGCGCCGAAGCGGCTCAAAGTCCAGCGCAGCGGGCAGCCGCGTGCTGACCTCGGGACGCTGCATGGGCTCGTGCTTGCGCTCGACTCGAGCTTACCAGCTGAAGCGCTGCGTGCACTGAACCTGCTCAGCGTGCTCTCGTTTGGGAACCCGAGCGACCCCGACAGCGACCTGCTCGTCGACAGCGTCCCTGGACTGCTTGACGCGCTCTACCGGCAGCTCCAGCAGTGCGCGCTCTTGCCGCACCAGCTCTTCCAGCGGGAGCTCGAAGACACGCCGACGCAGCGTGCCCGCCGTCGGCTGCTGCATGGTGGCGGTGGGAGTGACGAGGCATCAGGTGGTGGCAGTAGCCAGCGGGAGCTCCGGAGTGCCCGTGGCCTGCTGCTGCTCAACATTCTGCGGAACCTCTCAATGGTCGCTGAGAACGAGAAGTTGATTGCGGATCACGAAGAGCTCTGTGTATACCTCATCCTCTTGCTCCGTTCAGTCGACGAGCCAGTGCGGGTGATTCGAGCCAACAGCCGCGACCGGCTGCCTTACCAGTCCCAGCTGTCGGAGCTCGGCGACCACGCGCTCGACATTCTCTGCAACGTCGCAAAGCGTCTCGACTTTGTCGCGCTCCACCCGCCAGCTGCGCTCGAGCTCTGGCACCCGCACTACCAGCTCGCAGCGCACGTGTGGAAGAAAGAGCGCGTGTTGCCGCTCGAGTGTTTGTTGCAGCAGCTCGCGCGGCTGTTGCTGCTGCCACCAACGCTTGTTAAACGCTCTGTGCTCCTGCGGACGTGTGAGCTGCTCTGTAGCGTCTGTCGTGACGTCGCGGTGCGTCACGCGCTCGCATTAAGTGCGACGCTGCAAGACCCGAAGCTGCTCGACCGCGTGGTCGCGCTCTTAGCGACCACGACCTTCAGTACGACTGGGCGTGACGACGTGGCGATGGACGCCGAGGATTACGACGACGACGATGACGATGATGACGACGGTCGGGACGAGCACGCTGGTGGGGGTGAGAACAGCAAGTGGCCAGCGCCGTGGGAGAACGACGGTCACCCTTCGGGCGTTGGTATGGGTGTCGTGTACGTGAGTCCGGAAGGGACTCGGAGTGTCGGTGCGCACGGCGACGCGACAGACGCGCAAATCGACCACGAAGTGCGTGATGCGGCGCTCGAAGTGCTCTTCCGGCTCGCCGACGCTGGCGACGACGCCAAGGTGCGTGTGGTTGATTGCGTATGTGGTGGTGCTGTCACTTTAGCGGCTACCTTTTTTCCATACAAGTGGTGCTGACCAGCTGTCGAGTGGCGGCTGCAGCTGCGCTTGGCCAAGCACCCAAGCTGCCTCTTCCGCGTCGCGTCCGTGCTCACGTCGTGCATTGGCCGCGTACGTGTTGCCGTTGTTGTTTCCTTTTCGTATTGTTGACGATGTTGCCGTATCTGGGGTTTCTGTTCTGGACTAAGTGGATTCGTTCGTTATCGCTTGCCTGTCTGCAGCCTGAAGCTGCGCGGATCGCAGTCGCGATCTTGTGCAGCGTGTCGATGAACCCCGCGACGTTCCCGTACTTTCTGCCGATCGAGCGCGACCTCGTGCTCGTCGCGTGCTCGGATCGCAGCGTGTCGGACATTCTCAACAACGTCGTCGCAGATGTGTACGGGATGCACTCGCTGTAAGGAAAGGAAACGCAGAAAGAGAGCCAGACACGCAAGAGGCAAGGAAGAATGGATGGATACACGGATCGCTTGCTTGCTTTAGCGGGGGTTGTGATTACGAAACGCTGGCGCTCCCGTCGTCCGTGAGTCAGTCTGCCTCTAATGGCCGCCGCCTCCTCCTCCTTCTGGTTGGTGGTCGACCACCCACCCAATCGGGAGCTGCTCGCTTTCTCTTTCGATCGCTCAGAAGCCGAGGCCCGTGAGCCACTTCTTGACGTCACGCGCGTGGTCGCCGACGACCTCGAGGCGGCCGGGGCGGGCCACCACTTCCTTGCCGAGGCACACCTTGGACAGCTCTGTGCGCAGCTCCTCCTCGTCGCCGTGGAAGCGGCGCAGGATCGTGAGCACGCGCGTGCGGCCGTTGCGAATGTCTCTGTACACAGGCAGCTGCAAGCCGACCGCCGTGCGCTTCACGTGGAATGGCAGCCCCGGCAGCGGCTCTGCGGGCGGCGGCGACCAACCGTTAAAGCTCACGCGATCCGGCTCGTACGTCGGCGCGTACTTGAGCGGCGGCACCTCGACCTCCTCTTGCGGCACGCGCTGCAGCGCCCGCAGGTTCGCTGGGTGGCGCGTCTTGCGGCGGATCTGGCGGTTGCTCGCCACGCGCTCCACGGCGGCGCCCGCGCTCACGACTGCGCGGCGAGGGAACATGGCGACTCGACTGCTTGCTTGGTTCTTCTTCCGACTTGCGGTTTTTCGGCGAGTGGTTTGCACGCCACACAAAACAATATAACAATATATTGTCCATGTCACGAATATTGGGAACCACCAATTTGTTTTGCAATAAATCAATGCACCACGTGTGTGACGATCACTAAGTTTACCTGCTCGTGAGCAGTGCTGTCTGTGTTAGAGGAGCTTCTCGTCGAGCAAGTGAGATGACGACATACACCATTAGAGTGTACTATGCATGCATTGATTAGCACGCAGATTACCGAGCGCACAGACTCACTGTGGCGCCTGGGTGACACCGTATTCGGTACGGTACGCCTTGATGACTGGCAAGTACGCGGCGTTCGCGTCCGCCGCCGGCGCCGTCTCGAGGAACGCTACAAGCGCGTCCAAATTCGCAATGCTTACGACCGGGATGCCGAATGATTCGCGCACACGGTCGATCGCTGAGCGCGGGTCCGTCGCCGACACTTTTTCCTGCCGGTCAAGCGAGATGCACACGCCCGCCACCGTCGCGTTCGTGTGCTTGAGGATGTCCATCGCTTCCGTGATCGCTGTACCCGCCGTGATTACGTCATCAATGATCAACACACTGCGTGCGTGCGTGCATCCAAACACCACACCACACCACACCAGTAAGTAAACCAGCCATTCCGATTCAAATTTCCACGCAATGGCAGCCACCCATTTTTCCCAAAAACCACGCACCGCTTGCCCGTCATGTCAGCGCCAACGAGCACGCCACCTTCGCCGTGGTCCTTTGCTTCCTTCCGGTTGTACGCGAACGGCACGTCGACGTCGTACAGCTCTGCGTACGCGATCGCGACAGCAGCTGCGAGCGTAATGCCCTTGTACGCAGGCCCAAAGAGCACGTCAAAGTGCACACCACTCGCATGGATCGCTTGTGCATAAAACCGGCCGAGCTGACCGAGCGCACGGCCAGTGCGGAAGAGCCCTGCGTTAAAAAAGTACGGACTCTCTCGCCCCGACTTGAGCGTGAACGCGCCAAACTTGAGCACGCCAAACGAGAGCGCAAACTGGATGAACTGGCTCTCGACAGACAGAGCAGGAGCCGCAGCCGCCACAGTATGGGCTTTGCGCACAGCGTTGATCGCGTCCCGGAGCGCCTCGGCTGCGGCTTGCGGGTCCGCGGCCTTGGAAATGCCGCGTGAGACCGGCACGAGGAGCCCGTAGCCGTCAGCCGAGAGCCCGGCTGCGACAGCGTCTTCGAGGTTCCCGCCCTGCGCGCCAATGCCTGGCGCCAGGATCCACAGCGTCGGCGTCACTGCGCGTACGCGACGAAGCGCCTGGAGATACCGGTATCAGTGGTGTTTGCAAGCGAGAGCCAGTGACACACACTCAGTACACTTGCATCGTTTATGGACGCAACACCCCCACACAAACACACGCACCTCGACGTCGGTCGCGCCGACAACGAGGCCGACGTTGTCCTCAGTGTTCCACTGCTCGCACTTGAGTGCGACGTGTTCAAAGAGCGCGTGTGTAGGCGACACACGCAGTGTCTGGAAGTCGTTTGCGCTCGGGTTCGACGTCTTGCAGAGCACAAAGCACCCACGCTCCGGGCGGCCACGCACGAACGGATCAATCGAGTCCACGCCCATGTACGGCGCGAGCGTAATCGCGTGTGCAGCGAGCTGGTCGAACGCTGCTGTCGCGTACGCTGCTGCGGTGGTGCTAATGTCGCCGCGTTTCGCGTCCAGCACGACTGGAATGCCTGCTGGCACAGCTGCGATGACTGCGTGCAGAGCCGCAACGCCCTCTGCGCCGAACGCTTCGAAGAACGCAGCGTTCGGCTTGAACGCCGCAGCCGCTGCGTGCGTCTGCTCAATGAGCCGCAGACAGAACGCCTGCGCGGCCGCTGCTGTGGGCTCCGGCAGCTCGGACACGTGCGGGTCCAGTCCCACGCACAACAGCGAGTTCACAGCGTCCACGCGCGCACGCAGCTGGGCAAAGAAGCTCATTGGACGGTGTGGAAGGTGGTGGTGTTGAAGGCAGTGGTGCTTGGTCGGTGCGTTTTCGCAAAATGTCAAAGTGACTGGTTTTGCGGTCATTATGCACGGAGATACCGGTATTTCGGACAGTTACCACGTCTTTCGGTCTCTCGCTCTCTCTACTGTAGCTGCTCATGTGTGTACGTGCGCACTTGGTGGTTTCTGGTCATCGACCCGTGGGGGGAAGGGCGGGGAGGGTATCACTGCCGTTCCTCTACTGACGCGGATCTGGTGCTTCGTTCGGTCCACGCCAGTTGCAGTTGGTGTCGTCACGGCCATGTATGTACCGGTATCTTCGTGCCCCGACTGGTGACGTAATCCACACACCCTGTGTCGTAACGCTGCTTGCTTACACCTGGTAGCCACGCTTCGAGGAGCCCGCGAGGCGGTCGACGACGTCGCTGATGACTGGGAGGCTCAGTACTGTGCCGACTACTGGTGTCTGGCGCAGGAACGCGACGGCCACGGGGAAGAACGAGCCAAAGAGGTTGAGGAAGCCGAAGGACTGCAAAGCCATGCCGAGGATCGGGAAGCGCAGGAGCACGAGCAGAATGCCGCCGAGGAAGCACACGATGCCGCGCCAGCGCTCGCGCCGCGTGAAGAAGCGCACAGTGCGCGAGAGGCCGATTGTGAGCGCGAGGCCGCAGAGGAAAAGCACGTCGCCGAGCGCCAGCAGCGCTGCGTCAAAGAAGAGCAGCACGCCGAGCAGCAGGAACGCAAAGCCCACGCCGAGCAGCAGCGTCCCGATCTTGCGGTTGTCGTCCAGCATCGCCTCGGGACTGCAGTTCACTTGGGTTGCGTGTGTGTGTGAAAGTGTGTGCGGAATTGTATTGTTGTTGTTTTGTGTGAGGAGAATAAAGCAAGCGGTATATCTCGGTTTCATCACTACCGCGTTCGCTAGTTGACAGCGTGGTGTGTGTCTGCCTGACGTGGCGCTTTTTCACTTGATCAAAGTATTGGAACGTACTTCCTCTCCTCGACCTCCTGGACGTCGCAAGCGCATGAGGAGGATGCCTCCCAGACTGGAAGCGAGTGCCTTGCAGCTGCGTATGCTAAATACTCTACATTGGTTGGTCTTATAAGAATGCGCTCTAAGAGTACGCACAAAGGGAGGTGGTACCGTCACCACACCTCGTCAAAAAAGGCCCCTCACTCTCTCAGGCAGCTCACCACCCGCCAGCGGCTCTAACCCAGCAGCAAGAGGCGAGGACGACGTGTCCAGCGCTTGAGGAACTGGACGCCCATCGACCCGAAAAGAGCCAGTCACTTGGTCCCTCCACAGGTGACCATTCAGCGCGACGACGCGTCATCCTCGTCCTGGCTGCTCTCATCTGTTGCTGTGTCCTCACTGTCCGAGTGCGACGGTGACGACGGCGACGTGGACGCTCCGGACGCTGGGGCACTGGTGAGCGCCGCTGCTGGCAGCACGAGCTTTGCACTGCTGTCTGGCAGCAGATGCGCCATGCGTCTCGCTTTCGCCGTGAGGTACCCCTGGCTGTGCTCGCCGCCTGCAATGATGACAGGCAGGCGGCCGTCGACCACGATTGCTAATTCGCTCAAGAGCCGGATCTTGCGCGGATTATTCGTGAGCAGCTGGATCGACTGGATCCCGAGGTCTTGCAAGATCGCTTTCACTGGCTCGTACGACCGGTAGTCGTCTTTGAAACCCAGCACGCGGTTCGCATCGACGGTATCGAGTCCTTTTTCCTGCATCGCGTACGCCATGATCTTGTTTGCGAGTCCAATGCCGCGGCCTTCTTGCGGCATGTAGATCACGACGCCACCGTGCACGCGTGTGTACTCTTTTGCAAACTGCAGCTGTTCTTTGCAGTCGCACTTGAGCGACCCAAACACTTCCGACGTGAAGCACTGGTCGTGCACGCGCACAGGCACGCCAGTCTGACCCGCGACGTCGCCTGACACCATTGCGATCGGCTCGCTCTCGCGCAGCGACCCATGCGACCGGTACGCGCGCACGCGGAACACGCCGTCAGTCGTCGGTAGCCGCGTCTCGGCTACAAAGTGCGTCGTGATGTTGTCACCGAGGCACGTGAGGCCTGGTGCGCTGTCGTCAGCGCCGAATGCGCCGTGGCGGTGGTCGAGCGAAGGCGACGGAGCGCTGGTGGCGATCGAGGTCTGCGTCATGCTGGTCGAACGCTCGTGGCGGTGCGTGTATGTGTAGATTGGATTGGGGGAGAGGTCGTGCGCGTGCGCCGTCACCGTCCGTCGCCTTTTGCGGAGCTGCTCAGTTCAGAGAGTGAGCGGCGAGCGAGCACGGTGTGGGAATCAATTGGGATGTCTGGTGCGCGAGGCGCGGGACTTGGAAATTGTATGTGGCCAAAAGTGCGCGAAAACAAAACGACCGAATATTGCGAAAACCGCAACACCGACTTTGAAGGGTTTATATGGTGTTTTGCCTCGTCTATGCGACGATTACTGTTTTTGAAAAAAAGACATGTGAACAGAAATCTACGAAAGCAAGAACCGAAACCGTCAAGACAAATGGCATTCGTCCTGCACTTTATCTCTTTGGTATGATGCCTCCCCCCTATCGTTGTACGCATTCTGCTTTGGAGGAGGGTCGAATAACGCTGCTTTGCGTGATTCAACCTCTTCTCCTGTGTCTCTGCACTGTACGTTATTTCGCGATAAATATCAATGTTTCATTGTAAAGTAGAGCTTGCTTTTCGGTGTTTTTTACGAAAAGACTGAATTCGTCAACTTCCAAAGCCAGTAATCACGTCGGGTTTCCAACGTTTTCGCCATCTTGCCGTGTATAAAACAGCTATTCTCGAAGCTCAATACAAGCACTCACATTAAAGTGGGAATCATATTCTTACGAATAATGTGACCACGAAATTGGCCGCACGCAATTGGTCAATTCCCAAAGATTACGATACTTTACTCAGATTTATGATAAAATGTTGATCAATTCTGAGGAAGTTAATGGCAAGTACGTAATCCAGCATACAAACATCCAACGAAAATGAAATGGTTCTGGATGATCGCTTCAAACTGCACATCAAGTCGCTCGTTGTGCTCGACGTCCCCCCACCTACACAGCATTCAAAGCGCTCTCTTTCGGTACCTTTCTTGGCGGGGAAGTCTCAGCGTGAAGGAGTCCGTAGAGTAGCCAATCCCTGGACTGGGCTTTCCAGATACAGGCAAACCTAAAAATACTGGTCGCAAAACAGCTGGTATGTTTTTTGTCGGTTTGAAAGGGGATCAAAGTAACGTAAACTTTCAGTTTAGTGCACTTTTTTGGGCTGCTAAGCAAAAATAAATTTTTGATGCCGGCACTGACAGCCACATGAAAAAAAGGATGTTGGCAGTCTCACAAGATAAAGCGCTATTGAATGGTTATTTTTGCTTATTTTTTAGGCCTCTCAGTTGTGTTTGGGATGCAGAAACTGAGCGGAAA
>JAASFJ010000560.1:0-19816 GCA_023333755.1 Globisporangium uncinulatum
CGCGATCATCACGTACCTCTGTTTCTCCACGTTCGCACCGCTCGAAGACGGCTCAATGATCGACACGAGCTCCCGGCTTCAGATTGTGATTACGCTCTTGCTCACAGCCGTGACGTTCAAGTCGCAAGTCGCGTCGCTGCTGCCGCAAGTGTCGTACTTTACGTCGCTCGACAAGTACGTGTTCTTTTGCTTTATCGTGACGTGCGTCGTGACGCTCGAGAACGCGCTCTTCCCGTCGCTTCTCCAGCTCTTCCCGACGTGGAAAGAAGACGGGCTTCTTGTCTTCTCGGTCGGCGCGTTCACGCTCGTGAACGTGCTCTGGCTCGCGTCGGTGGTCCTCTGGATCCGACGGCAGACGCACCGCGCGCACGTGCTGCTCCAGGTCGAAGAGTACGTCCGTATCGTGTCAGCCACAGTACCTGCGAGCCACCGGGAAGCCGTGCTGCGCGAGTACCTCTTAGAGCTCAACCTGAAAGCCTGGGAGCTCCCGACGATCTTGAGTACACCGACTGGTGTGCTCTACATTGAACTCCCGGAAGAGTCGACGAGCGACGTGAAACGCGACCGCCACGACGAGGTAGTGGGGAAACAGAAACAGTTCCGTACGAACGCACACGAGAGTGTGCCGAGTCTCCAGCGCATCTACCGCAAGCTCGACCCGTCTGCGCCAACGACCGACGCTGCCAGGAGCTCTATTGATCTCATTGGCCATCACATTGGGCGTGGGACGGCAGGGATGGTGAGTGCGAGCGTTGTCGTGAACCTCCAGGACGAAGCGGACGTGGTGCCTTTCCGGCTGAACGCGACACCGTACCGGCGCCAGTCGCAGGCGTAGGAGGACGGAGGTTGACTGGCAAGTCCCAAGTCTTGGAGGTCAACCTCGATCCAGTCCATGATGAAACGGGTTAATTTTGTAGAATTTTCGCCATGAACCCTCTCAAATTCGATTTGTAGCCATGTCACTACGAGGCACTCGCACAGACTCCCTTTGTTTTTGCGCTATGGAATCTCGCACGGATTGTGCATCTCCTCGCAACTTCACTCTCGAATTCTCTGCGCGATGCGCACGCTGACACCGAGGCGAGGAGCTCCGAAGGCTTCAGCAGCGACTTCGCCATCGCTGCTACTGCTCGGCCACACACGACAGTCGCTACTGCTGGTGCTTGCGCTCTCCGCGGCCGCACGTCGGGCGGCAGCAGCGACAGCGGCTGCGTCGCCAAAGGGTGCGTATGTGTCCTCTGGGTATGGTGTGTGGACACCGAGAGGTCACGAACGATCGCACGCTTCGTACTCGGCTTGTATGTGGGTTGTAGCGGCGACAAGCAAGCAGCAGCGCATTGAAATCCGCGTCCAAGACTTTTCATTCAGCGGTGCGTCCGCTGGAGGATCCGATTGTCCAGAGGAGCCGGTAGCAGTGGACGACTGATGAGAGGTAGTATGATGTATGTATGTGTTTGTGTGTGTATGTGTACGTAGATGGCCCGACTGAGCGGCCAGTGATTGAGATTGAGACGACGGATATGAAGGGGTCCGAGATTATAGACGCGCTCTTAGGTGCGTAGCAGAGGAGCGCCAACAACTGGGCGTCGAATGGACTAACTCACCCATTCTCACTCTCTATGGGGATTCGATTGGATGTACTGCAGCGAAAGCGTTTGACGAGAGCCTCAAGGGCGAAGCGCTAGACCAACCTGACGAGTCGTTCTCGAGCCACGACGCGCTGCTGCTCGCAGTCTGCGTGCTCTGCAGCGCCCAGCTGCTGCTGTGTAGCGTCATGATGGTCTGGCGGCTTCTCAAGCGCTTCTTTGAGCTCAGTCACACCAAGCAACTCGACGAAGACGACGACGCGTACGCTTACCATCCAAGCGAAGGCAGTTCGTGGGCTACAGATACGAAGCAAGGCAGCGCCATGATCAGCAGAGCGCTTGGGAGCACCACGAGACAGAGCAGCGTCGTCACGAGCACCCGTACCGGTACCTATAGCAGTACTAGCCGATACGCGAACAGCCGTTCAGTGCCGTCAGCGGTCACATCACTGCACGAGCTGGAGCGAGTGGCGCGGAAGCTCCCGCAGGGCTTCACGGCCGACATGTTTGCGTCACTTGGGCAAGCAATGATCCGGCAGCAGCCTTCCTCCCATTCTCCGCTTCCAAGGAGAAGCCGAGCAGCTATACCCAGTCAGCCGGACCCCAAGTCCAAACAAGACTGACTATGGCGGTTCAAAGTGACCTCCAAGAGAGAGAGCGAGAGAGAACGCACTTACGAAAAGCGTACTTACTGGTCACAGTGCACACACCCGAACATAAAACCCAAATATAACCCGTATTTATTTTATATAAACGCTGCGGATCCTGTCGTGAATATTTATCACGACTTGCCCCTTCAGCGAGACAATTTATCAAGACAATCCCCAAACAGACAAAAGAATAAACGAGTCACAGTATAAAACCGGCGAAATACGACTTCAGAATTAATGTGAAGTTCAAAATTTAGCATGTTCACTCCACTCCAGATGCTCGATCGCTGGTACGTATCGACCGCTCACGAGGAGTGGATTCGACACGCTGCCAGGCTTACACCAGGCTGTGTCTCTGATCATGGCAGCTTCTTCATCCGTGTGGAAGCACCAGCCATGCGAGCACGGGTGAAACCACGCGAGACCGTGTACCCATTTTCAGCTTATGCCAAAGCGAAAGCAGACGACGCGACGGCAGATCTGTTTGACAGCCTCCACGACGAGTGAGAAAGCCTCTTGGCAAAGGCAGTGTTTCCTGAGGCCACTGCACGGCAGTCTGGGCGATGGTGGGATGTGATCAAAGCGCAGTTTCGGTCTTTGTAAATTGCTAGTGTGCGGGGCTCATGGAGCACGCTCACTGCCACCCGCAAGCAGCGTCTCTGCTGGCTCGTTGCCGGGGTGCGGGAAGCTGAGCAATTGGGACGCGGGAATGGCGATCTCGGCCAACGTCAAAACACCCTTCTCAAGCGGCAACGCATCGTCGCCTGCATGCAAAGCTGGGCGGTAGCGAAGGAGTGCCGGCTCCATGTCGCTCACGCGCAATTTGAACCAGGACCAGCGCGTTGGTTCTACGCGCGCCTGCCGACGAAGGTTGCGGACGACAATATCCACGCACTGGAAGGCGCGGCAGCAGGATGCCCACCACGTCGTCTGGCAGCGGTGATGGCAGCCGACTGGGCTCCAGCAATACGACAGTCAGAAACGTCAGCGACAGCAATCGCGGAGATGCTTGCCATGGTTGAGTGGGAGACTCCAGCGGCGGGTGGCTCTCTCAAAGAACTCGATGTGCCGGTTGAAGCGGATGAGCTCAGGCGCGCGCTGCGGGGCTGTACGCAGCACAAGGCGACCGGGCCAGACGAAGAGCTGTGTCGAGTACACGAGTACTGTATTTACTCTACGAGCGAAGGAGAAGCTTTAACACGAAATCAGCGCCGTGCTAACGCGGTGCTAGTTCGCTATCTCCCGGCGTAACGTGTTCTCTCCTCAGTATCCTGAGCGCATCAGGTAGAGCCGTGACGTCCGCGGGTCCGTGGTCACTCCTTCCTCCAGTCAACTGCGGCGTCACATATGATGTTCACTGCTTGTTTATCTGGCAGTGAGGGTCATCGAGTATAAGCTCTCATGCACACGCTGAGCAACGAAGCATTGGTGCGGCAGCAGTGGACAATCTCGCCCAATGTTAGTACTCACCGGTTGGATCGATGGGCGTGATCTTGCTTGTAGTGACCATGACTTCATCTTGCTGTTGGGGTTGTTACTCCGCTGCCACCGTTGACTTGTGCGCGCGATTTGCTTCGTCAGCGACTGACTGGTCGGATGAGTCTGTGGTAAGTGGGCGTCAAATTCCCGAGTTTATCCCTATCGGATCGACGTCATTGCAGGTTCGCAAAGTACAGGCGAACTTTGGGGTTAAGTGCGCAAATCTGCGACGTGTGAAGACGGAGGTGACGTCATTGAGGTCCAGATCGACGAGGAGAGACGTCATCAAAATGGTTGGACACAGCGGCAGCACCAGGAGGAGATTTAGTATGGAATTTACACGAGGAAGGTGCTTAACGGTGAATTCAGCCCGCTTTTTTGCTTTTTTCTTGAGTGCTCCAAGAGTCCGACTGCCGCGCACCCGCAGCGCTCAAGCTCCCGCGTTCGCGCAACTCAACACCACCAACTACGTGCCCGAAAGGACGGCACGTAAAACCCACTGCGGCGAAGAGGATCGACCGATCCTGCGAAGAGGAAGCCGCGGTCGAAAGCGGGGACACATTTGGGTCCCACCCGCGCACAAGAGGTGAAGAAGAAGAAGTAAGGCACGAAGTGCCTGCAGAGCGACTGTAGATATCGGCAAGCCTGCACTCCACCTGGCCTATCGGATCGACGCATCTCCGATCGACCAAGCCAGTACGCACCAGCACGCGAGGACACGTCTCACCACGCCTGTAGAGCGAGCGGGCAGTGACGCCAGCCCGATCTACGCCGGAGCGCTTCGGTACTCGACCCAGAGGAGAATTTTTGTTGTGTGTAATACCACAAGTCGGTCAATGCAGGCGACCGGGCACTTTTGCTTGTGAAGCAGCTATTCGACGACTTAAACTTGCATCGGCGACGAGTACATGGTGGCTGCCACGCGCAGACGAACGCGGGTGGCAGGAACGGCTGAAGTGGGGTGCGGGAACGGCGACGACGGCTGGAGTGCTGCGACGGCTGACGGGCTGCTGCGACGGCTGATGGGCTGCTGCGACGGCTGATGGGGTCTTGGTTCTTGAGTTGCGAAATAATTGTGTGCTCTGAGAGTTCCACTCATCGGAATTAATTGAGGGTTCACTGTGACTTTATTCTTTTGTCTGTTTGGGGACAGTCTTGATAAATTGCCTCGCTGAAGGGGCAAGTCGTGATAAATATTCTCCTGTGGTCCACACCTGTCAGTCCATTCGAGTTCAATCACCCACGCTTCTTCTCAGACGCCACGCGAGCTCCCGACGCGGGCGTGACGACGTCCACAGCCACGACCCGCACCACCGCCGCTGACGGACCAGCAGGAAATATAATGACGCGCCGTGCGCTCACGCTGCTGGCAGCTGCCGCTGCTGTCGCGATTGCCAGCGCTGCTGGTGCGCTGTTCTGTTGTCGGCTCCTGTGGCATTTGCGAGATGAGATGTGGCGCGAGACTCACACGTGACTGTATGTGTGACCTGTAGTGGAGATCCGCGTCCAGGACTTTTCATTCGCAGGTGCGTCTGCTGCGTGACGTTATACTCTCTCTATGTATGCGACGTGGTCGTTGGATAGTGAACTGAGGAGGGGTTATCATGTCATGAGAGAGCAGACGGACCCAGTGAGCGGCCGACGATCGCCATTGAGGCCCAAGACATTAAAGGATCCGAGCTGCAGACCGCCGCAGCTGCCAGGCGCCAGCTCAAACAGCCCACGCCTTCACCGACTGCGAGCTCCCAGACCAACTCATTGTTGTCCACGCACCGCAGCTCCCTGAAACCTCCAGCAGTTCTCTCGCCGCCGTCGACGTTCACAGCCGCTGCGATCGTGGAGCTCTCGTCGCACGAGCAGGTCGTCGTGCTCGTCGTCGTGCTCTGCGCCGTCACGTTCGCAGCACTCGTACTCGTCTCGCTCTGGAACCTCGTGCGCTTTGCGTGGCACTACGTCCACGAACAACGCGCACTCCGACAGCTCTTCACAGAGCCCAACGTGCGCCAGCTCCGCGCAGCGATCCAGCGGTTCCCCACGACGTCGTCGCTGTTGCTGCGTCGCTTGGCGCTCGCCCGGCTCCAGCACCTCGAGTTTCTCGACACAGCGACGACTGTGAACGTCGAGCTCTCGACGCTGAGCTTTGACGAAGACGCGCTCGAACTGCACGGTTTGCCACGACGTGTCGACGACAGAACGAAAGCTGCCGAGCTGACGCTTGTCGACGTGCTTGAGAGACTCGCACAGCTCCAGAGTCAAGGCGAAGCGGTCGCAGTTGAGCTGCTCGACGTTGCTCAGACAGTGCCAGTCCGTTGGCAGCGGTACGTGACGGTGCCTGCGTGGCTGACGAAGCACGACGCGTGTCTCGCGACGCTCCAAGCGCACGCGAGCCGCGTCCAGCAGTTGATTGCGTGCGTCTCGGAGCTGCTGATGCGCAAACTCCACGACGGCGACGCGGTCCCGAAGCGCACGTTTGTCCACTTGCTCGCAGCGTTGCGTCCGAGTGGTGCGACGGACGACAACGACAGCCATTCGCACGCGGGAAGCCGGACTGGGACTGGGAATGGGCACAGTACGAGCCGCAGTCGACTGGCGACGGAGCCGACTCGCAAGGACGAGTTCCGGTTCGTTGTGAAGGCGTTCGACGAGCTGAGCGAGCAGAACCAAGTGAAGCACGAGCTCCGGCATGCGATGCTGCGGTACCACAGCCGCGTCACCACGACAGCGACAGCGATCAAGGCTGCGATTGCTGCGCCAGTCGGCCCTGAGACGCCCATTCCAAACGACAACGACACGGACGACCCGCACCCACAAGCCAACGCCACCGACGACGACAAGGCGCTGCTGACGCGGAAGCTCGAACAGTGCGTCGACAAGGCTGAAGTACTGGGCGTGACGCACTTTGAAGAAGTCGAACGCGCTCAGCTGGCGCTCGAACACGCCCGTCGCGAGCGCTTTTGTGCTGCGATCTTTAGCAAAGACGCGAAAGAGCTCGAGAACGTCGAGTCCTTGGCGCTCAACTTTGTCAACATGGGCGCGCGCCGCCACGACGCCGTGCTGAAAGCCGGCGAGATCCTCGCGAACCGGAGCAACACGATGCTGCTCGTCACGAGTCTCCGCGGTATGTTTGACGAACTCCGGAAGCACGACATTGTCAAGATGAACGAGCGACGGCGTCGCGACGCCGCCCAGCAGCTCGACAAGCGCGAGCGCATGGCCGACAAGTTCCGGCTGAAACAAGCGCTTGTCGCCGACAAGCTCGCACGCCAACGAGCCGCCCAGCAGCTTCAACGTGACGACGAACGGCGGGAGCGTGCGCGTCTGGAAGCGGCTACGTGGCGACAGCTTGTAGCCGCCGAGCGACGCCAGTTTGTCGGCCGTGTGACGAAAGTCGATGTGCTCGTTGTACTGCTGGTGATGGGACTCGTGTTCTTCGAGAGCGTGCGACAGCTCGCGTTTCTCAAGCCAGTGTGTGCACCCGACGACACACGCTTCTCTGGCGTCCTGTCGCTCTTTGGCGGCGGCACGAACGCACTCGCAGTACTGGGGTGCCAGGTCGCGTACGGGGCCAAGATAGCAGCTATCCTGTTGGTCGTGTCGCTTGGGCTCTTCCTGCTCGCTCAGCTCAACTTGCTCATGGTTGTGCTTCCAGCTGCTGTCGCATTCGCGCTCTACCACGTGCGCACCGAGTGGCTGAACATGCTCGTACGCACACCGCTGTTTGGCGTCGCCTATGGCTTCAACGCGAGCTGCTTGTACGTGCTGAACCGTGCGGACGAGAACGACGACAAGGAGGAGGACGTGTCGCTGTCTCCCCACCGCCTACAGGACCAGCACGACAGACGCGACACCCACAACAACAGCCGCGACCGGCGGCGCACGACCACGACAGGGCGGCTGTTGCTCGCGTACGTTGTCTTCCCGCTGCTCTCGCTGGCGCTCAGTGTCGTGGTCGGCGTCGGGATCGCGTGCGACGACCCGCGACAGTGCGCTGCGACCGCGTGGCACACGGCGATGCCTGTCGTACGCGGCCTCGCGGCACTCGCACGCGACGCCTACGGACTGTGAGCAAAGAAGCAGAGGGAGAGAAGAGAAGAGAACGGGACGGACAGACTGGCCTGGCCTGACCTCGCTCAGCACCAACCTTGTTGCGTAATTTATCAGCCGTGCTCACTGCTGTTGCTGCTGCTGCTCTCCGAACGCCTGTGTGCCTACTGTCTCGTGGCTCCACTGACCGCTCCAAGCTCACGTGAAGATCACGCACAGCGCCGCTGCGATCGTACCAGCAGCTGCAGCGATGCCGACACAGACGACTGTCGCAAGAGACTCGTCCTCCGCCGGGTTCCGCTGGTCCCCACCACCCGTCTCAAGCTCCCGTGCGTCGTCCGCTGGGAGCAGCAGTAGCGGCTGCGCCTTGGCGACAGGCGCACTCGCGAGCTTCTCGTCGGCTTTCTTCTTCCGGCGACGCATCGACTTGGACAGCGTCTTGGCGCCACGTGACGGACTCGTCTTGTTGCTCGCAGCAGCGACGCCGACAGGACCAGCGACTTCGACTTCCGCGGCGGTCAGGAGCGGGAGCGTCGGCGGCTTCGACAGCGACAGCGGTGGGGCGACTGTCGAATGCTCAGACTCGCTCACGTCCTCGTCGTCTTCCTCTGTGTCGCTCTCGAGCGCGAGTGGGAGCTCACAGTGCTCAGGGTCGTGGCGGAAGATGTGGTCCGAGTACCGGAGCAACGTCGTGACGAAGCAAGCGCCGAGAGCAGTGGTGCCAGCTGAGACTGCTGGCTGCTGGGGGTGGGTGCTGACCTGGATAACAGCGCTCTGGTGGCGGCTCACAAGCTTCGAGAGGAGCTGTCGCACGTACGCACACGAGGGTCAGTTAAGTCCGACAGCGTGGAGGCAGTCACTGGAGCTGGAGCTGTAGGACGCACCTGGTCGGACGGATCGCGGGCCGCGAGCCACTTCCAGAGCGTCGTGAGTGCGTCGAGACACTCGCGCTGCTCGATGCGGAGTGAGTCGACTGCGTTTACTATCGGATAAAGCAGCGAGAGCGACACGTCCTTCGTCGTGCGCTCGGTCGTAGCGAGGTACTCGAGCGTCGAGCGCACCATGCTCACTGGCGCACACGTAACGATCGGCGCGGTCATCCCTGTTAAGTACGACGCCAGCAGCGCCAGCAGCGCTTTGCACTGCGTCGCAGGCTTCACGCGCTCGAGCCGAAAGAGCTTCTTGATGGCGATGAACACGCGCTTCTCTTGCACGAGTCCATCGAACTGGTTGCTCGCAACGTCCGCTTCGACGCACGCGAGGAGCACGGCGTGGAGCTCGCGCTCGAGCGTACTCACCGACAGCTCCGCGCTGTGGTGCAGGAGTGCGTCGTCCGCGAGGAGCGGGTTCTGCGATAGGAACACGTACACGTAGAGTGCGAGGACGCGGACGAGGTGCAGCAAGAGGTACTGCGGCTCCTCGCTGTCGGCCAGCATCTCGGTGACCGCGAGCGTCTGCTGCTTGGTTGTGGCCGCTAGTTTGGGCTCGCTAGTGGGACACGCGATGGACGCCATGGGTGCGAATGTGCGGCTTGGCGTGGCGGCGGCGCAAGAGAGCTAGCTGGTGGGTGAGACGACGCTGTTGTTGTGCTCGGAGGTGCAAGTCGTGAAGTAGGCGTCTGGTGCCGCTGCCGACGCTCGTTTCACGCTGCGTGTGGGAGGCAGGTGCGTGTGTGTGGCTGAGAATAGGGCGGGTGCGGCTATAAAGTTCGCTATGCGCCTGCACGGAGAGCTGGGAGCGCCAGAGCGATCGATTCCGACGCGTGGGCTGGTGCTGGTGCTGGTGCTGGCACGTGCGATTGTTTTTAGCTCCGTTGACAACCACCACTCGGTGATTTGCATACGTGCACACTGGTTTTCTTCACTATGATAGGATAAGAGCTGGGTAAGTTTTGCCTCCTAGTCAATCTATAATTACAGTAACGGATAAGCTCCGGGTGTCCTTGAAGTCTGTCCCTGAGCAGGAGCGTGGCAAGCGGTCTCTTTCAGAAGCGCAGAGGTCTGTGAGGGACTCTCTCTTGACGGCTGATTCAATGGATGGGACCTAGCCAGTGCGCGACCAAGGCGTTTGCCCACTCCCAAGCTTCGAACAAGCAGTTCGAGCCAGTCAGTTGACGTTGTTTCGAAGGCGTGGATCCGCAGAGGTCGATCGACGGTCTCCAAGTCCAACCACTTGTGCTTCGTCATACGATGTCTCTGTCCAGGATGACGGCTTAGTGATCTTGGATCACCCCAGTAGCCAACCGACTATCCATCTTTACACGGGCAGGTCAATGAGCTGTCCCATTGTTCGCTGCCAGCAACACAAAGGAGCGAGCTCACTCTGGCCACCCGCGAGATGAAAAGGTTCGCTGCCAAAGGCTTCTTGCTCTTGCTTGTCCAAGCTCTCGCACTACTTTGCACGCGAGATGGTCGCAAGCAGCAGCGCTGGCCACGTCCTGAACATCGCGTCGACGGCTGCATGCCTCCCAACGCCCACCGCAACGTTCTACTGGAGTGCGAAGAGCTTCTGTACGTGCTGCTCTTCAGACAGTCAATGAACAACGAGCTCCGTGGCACAGGCGTGAGCATCACGTGCTACTGCCCGGTCCAGTGGCGACCAACACTGTGGCTCCAGCAGTTACGTCTGCGCGGCTGGACCAAGGATGGTCATAGATGCGAAGACGTGCGCCAAGACCGGGCTTGCGGGCTTGTTTGACGCCGAAGCGTACCTGCACGACACGACCGTGTCGCACTTAGCAGGCTTGCTCAGTCGCGTCGTGCGATGCTGACGTGATGAACGAGCCGGCCAAGATCGGCGCGACGCTCAAGCGGTAGACAAGTTCATTACTACGTAGTACGACAATCACTATCGCCGTCGTTGTTGGAGCATCGCGAGCGCTTTCTGTGGCTCATTCATGCTCACAGCTGCGACGAGCAGGCCAAGTCGGGTCGGCAAGAGTGTGCGAAAGAGCGTCGCGCCACAGCGAGCGATGAGCGTGTCGTACCCGACTGTGTCGGCGCGGAACATGGCTGCGAGCGACCGTTTCGCGCACTCGTTCGCGTTGAGCGCCAGTCCCGGTGTGTTCATGTAGATGGCGCTGTCACAGTGCGCTGAAGCGCCAAAGTTTGTGTGCACCGGCCCAGGACAGGCGCTCGTGACGCTCACGCCAGTGCCCCGCAGCTCGTAGTCGAGTGCCTGGCTCACGTTCAGCACGAACGCTTTCGAGCTCCCGTAGAGCGCAGCAGTTGGGATCGAGATCGCTGCCGACATGGACGCGACGTTGAGCACTCGTCCAGTGCCGCGTGTGACCATCTGCGGCACAATCGCGTGCGTGAGCTTCGTCATCGCGACGACGTTGAGCGTCAGCAACTCATCGACGTGCTCGGGGCTCAGGTCCAGGAAGTCGCTCGTCCACGAAGCGCCAGCGTTGTTGACGAGGATGTCGATCACAAGGTTCCGCTTCGTTACAAACTCGAGCACGCTCTCAATCCCATGGGGACGTGAGAGGTCCGCAGACAGCGTCAGGACGTCTACGTCCGTTGCGTACAGCGCTAGGAGCTCCTGTTGTATTGTGTCGAGCGCGCTTTGCGTGCGTGCGACGAGCAATAGCGAGAAGCCTTTGGCAGCGAGCTCGCGCGCCATTTCGCGGCCGATCCCCGTGGACCCGCCCGTGATGAGCGCGTAGTGCTTGCGCTGTGGCTCGAGCGGCCGCACGCAGCTCTTGTGGTACGCAGACACTGCCGCGTCCAGCACGAGCAGCGCTGCGACTGCGAGCAGCGCTGTGCGCACAAGCCACGCAAGTGACTCCGAAGCCGCGAGCAGGGCGACGCTCGCGACGCCGCCCGCCACCACGAGCCGGTCAGCCATCAAAATATTTAATTTTGTCGATGCGTGTCAAAATGGGGGTTTTCGATGCGTGTCAAACTGTCACTTGTCAGTCTCCGATAAACAGTGAAGAGCTCCTTCAGCTGAAAATCTGGGCACTCATAAACTCCCTCCCTCACGACCTTCGCTAGCTACCAAGGTTTCCTGTTCCTCTCTCTCTACTGGCCATGGCGCGCCCGAAGCGCGAGCGATTGAACGTCATGTGGCAGCCGAGTGTGCACGTGACTGGCGCGCTCATCATTGCGCTCACGTTTCTCAAGCCCGAACGCGTCGTGTCGTGGCTCCAGACGCTGCTCTTCATGCTCTTCCTCCTCGGCTGCCTCGACGTCGTGCTCGCACGATACCACAAGTGGCGCTTCGAGCCGACAGCGCCACACGCAAAGCGCTTTGCGCTCGTCACTGGCGCGACGTCCGGCATTGGCCGTGCGATCGCGTACCAGCTCGCAGAGAAGAAGTACTCGCTCGTGCTCGCAGCACGTACAAAAGAGCTCCTCGAGCGCATGCGCGCGGAGATTGAGCTCGTGCACAAGCCTGTGACAGTCGAAGTGTGCGTGTGCGACTTGAGCACTGCTGACGGCGTGCGCATACTCGTCGCATTCGTTGCGAAGAAGGCGCTCATCGTCGACATCCTCGTGAACAACGCCGGCGCGTCACTCTTGCGCGACTTTGTCGCCGTGACAGAGCAGGAGCTGGACGCCCAGATCGGACTTAACGCGACTGCGACAGCGAAGCTCACGCACGCGATCGTGCCGCAGATGGCAGCGCGTGGGATCGGCCGCGTGCTCAACATCAGCTCCGTCATGGCTGCTGGACCAGTCCCGTCCATGGCGCTCTACAGCGCTGCGAAAGCGTTCGTGCTCCACTTTAGCCAAGCGCTGAACTACGAGCTCCGCGCGACTGGCGTGACAGTCACGTGCTTCTGTCCCGGCCCTGTCGCGACGAACTTCAACAGTGCTGCACACATGGAAAGCCCCGTGTTTGCTGCGGTCCCAGGGCTCACAGCGGACGCGAAGGACACGGCTGCGCTTGCGCTTGACGCCATGTTCAACGCCGAGGACGTCGCGTACGACTCGGTACTCAGTGTGATTGAAACGACGTGCGTCCGCAGTCTCTTGCCAGCACGGCTCGGGATGCTCGTGGCTGCTGTGGCCACGACCAAGTTCTCCAAGATCCCTGCGCTCTTCAAGAGGTAACGAGAGACGAAGGAGAAGGTGACGACACACAGAGTCTCCGGTGGTGTATAGCTGACGGAATGCATTCGTTCGTGTGGATCCGAGGGACTGAATGCCACGCATACGACGGACCTGGTCGCCTCCACCACTACGACTGAGTATGTGGAGTGGGCTGCCACTCCTCACTGCGTCGCTTGCGTCTCGAGAAACGCAGTTGCGAGGCTCTGGACTGTGTGGAGCACGTCCAGCAGTGGGAGTGCGCTGTCGCGAGCAATCGCCTGCTCAATCCCATCCCATCATAAAGAATCAGTGATAGAACACAGAGAGAGGCGCAACAAGAACAGAGGGAGGACGCACCGTACAGTCCTCGTACTCGGGGTACACGTTCACGACGCGGTCACCGTAGTACCCGACCTTGACCGCCACCGCCCGGTCGAACGCTCGGACTGTGATGAGCTCCCGACGGAGCAGCACACGTTCTAACGTCCGCCTGTCAACCAAGCCACAACACAAAGGGTTTTGCCTTGTCATCCGTCCCTCCACGACTCTGTTTGTTGCGCACTGGTGAGCGTACGTACTTGCGGACTCCGAGCGTCGTCGTCTCCTTGAAGAGGATCTCAAGCACCAACGGTTCGTGCTGTGGGAGGCACAACACACTGGCCGTAGAGAGGGAATGAGTCGGCCCGTCACGACCGCATTCATCCATCCGAACCAACCGGTAGACAATCGCTCAGCCGCATCCGTTGGTACCTCAAGCACACGCCAGGGCGGCTCTTCTTCATCTGAATCGGCTGCGTCCACACGTCGAGCGCCAGTCCGCCACCACTACGCGCAAGCAGACGCTCAAAGAGGAAGCCGACCACTTGCGGGTTCAGGTCGTCCAAGTTCGTCTCGAGCACGACCACGTCTTCGTGGCTGTACGAGTCGTCCCGTCCGTCTTGTTGCTGCGGCTGGTGCTGCTCAGTGACAGCTGGTATCGTCGCCTTCACAGCCACCATGGACACTCGAGGGTTCGGGACCGCAGCTGCAGCTGCAAGCGGGTCGACGAGCCGCCCGATCGCTACGCGCACAATGTTGGCGTGCGACGGGAACTCTTTCGTGCCGGCGCCGACGCCCGTGTGCGTTGGGACGAACGCTGGCGGCTCCCCGAACGCTGTCGCAAGCGCCTTTACGAGACTGATGCCAGTCGGCGTCACGAGCTCACCTTTGGCCCTGCAGCCAGTCCCGACCACTGTCGTCGTCAGTCTCCTCTAGCGTCTCTTTCCTCGGCTACTATAGAACGACACGCACCCGCGTGGCGCTGGACAGACGGGGACGTCGATCATCAAGCGGAACGTCGCCGGTGGTGGCACAGGGAGGAGGCCGTGCATGCACTGGACGGTCCCGGACGAGAACGGCAGGAAGGAACTGAACACTTGACGCACGCCCAGCAAATCGAGCGCGAGCACGGACCCGACCGTGTCGATGATGCTGTCGATCGCGCCGACTTCGTGGAAGTGGATCGCGTCGATCGCCGTGCCGTGCGTGTGCGCTTCGGCCTCGGCGAGCAGCGTGAACACGGCGATGCTCTGCGTCTTGACCCACTCGGACAGCTCGCTCTCCAGCACGAGCGTCTTGATGTCGTCCAGGTTCCGCATCGGCTCGGACTCGCTGTCGTGCGTGTGACCGTGGCCGTGCTCATGACTGTGGTCATGACTATGGTCGTGGTCATGTCCATGATCGTGGTCGTGGTCGTGGTCGTGGTCGTGGTCGTGAGAGTGGTCGTGAGAGTGGTCATGGTCATGGTCATGTCCATGTTCGTGGCTGTGTTCGTGGCCAAAATCGCCTCCTCCACCCACAGTCGTGGTGCTACTCCCTGGCGGTGGCAGCTCCCGGTGGTTGTGCACCGAGTCCACGTGCAACTTGGTGCCTGCGATGCGTCCAGGTCCTTTCCACACACGCATCGTGCGCAGCGCCCACTCGCCGTCGATGCCACGCAGCGACTTGAGTCCTCTCTCGATTTCGGCCAGTGGCGCTCCCTGTGCACCGAGCAAGACGACCACCGAAAGTGAGCCATTCGCATAGAGTGCGGCCGAGCGCAGCTGGTGGCTACTAACAGCCGACGCAGGAGAGAGCGGAGCGGCGGGAAAAGAGTCGCACCGCATCCAGGAGCGCGCCGAGCAGCATGTCGCCCGCGATGCCCGCGGAGCAGTCGATGAACGCGATGGTTGTCATTCTCGGCAGCTCCTGTCGACCGTTGAAATTCGTAAATTTGTGGAGGTCTGTCTCCTTGTGGCGATCGTGGTACGAATTCACTTAAATGCGAACCCGGATGTTCAACTGCAGTCGACAGTTTCAGGTAATGGGCGTATTCGATTAAGTACGAATGAATTGGTGCCATCTTTGTAATTGTGCATAACGTCACTTGGACTTGCCGCGTGCAGGCGGCACCAGCGCTTTTGACTCGTGCCGCAAGTGACGAAGCAGCGCCACTGCGACTTATGGTGTCTGGCGTGCTTGTCCACGTTGCGCGTGTATCGCTGGAAGAAGACAGCGTGGACCATTTGTTGCGGCGGTTGTCGAGCTTCGAGCGCCGCCAACTGCATGCGACACGGTCGATTTAGCAATCGCGCCTCGATTGCCAAAGACACTCGGTCAATATCTGGTGCCATCATGTGTGCGTGTATCACACAGCTGCGAGAGGTGTACCAATACCTGGCAGAGCTTGATCCACGTCTGTTGACCTCCGAATACGCCGTTGATGTTGCACCCGCACGCAAGGCGTGCTAATTCCACACACACACGTCACAACTTGGCTTGCTCCCGTATGATCAGCATGGGACTCACTCGTATGGAGCCAGAAAGAGCGCCGACTTCTGTGTTGCGAAAGCCACGCACTGCATCGCTGATTGCCGCCGCTCTCCACCTCTTCGCGCACCAGGTACAGTATAGCATGTCGCGGGTCAGAGCGTGCAGCAGTGACAGCGAAGCCAAGAGCTGAATGAAACGCGAGGACGCGTTGAGCGCCTCAGCGTCCATGGCCGCTGGCCCCGCTCGCACATTCGCTCCGTCCCTTGCACGCATTGCAGTCGGATTAGAGAGGCAGACCCGCGCGCAGCAGCTGCACCCGCATGTCAGCGCTACCATCTGCTGCTGCTGCTGCTCAAGGGCGTCCATCACTGCTCGCTCGCCCGCCGTCCACCAAGACAAGGTGGACGTGACGGACGATGCCATACACCAAGCGCGTAAGGCGTCGTTGCTGCGAGGCGAGTGGTGCTGCCATTGCTCTGTTGGCTGCTGGCTGGCAGCCACCACTCCGACCAAACTTGCTCAAATGAGCAAAAGGCGCAGCCTTTCAACTGCGCGTTCGTGGAAGATCGACGCGCTTGCGCGACATGCGTCACGCCAATCATACTGCCGAATTTCTTTCGGTCCGTGGTCGATCCCCATCATCATCTGACATGCGTGCTTGCGCATTTTTAACTGCGAGAGCTGACCACATCAAAGCTCTTAAGACCTAAGAGGTCGGGTCTCTCAGAAGAGATGAGGAGGTGGCGTCGCTCGCGCACGTGCGTCGGTCGCTGGAAGAAAGATCCATGGCTTCATCAAGGCTCTGCTGGCTTGGCTGCTGGTCAATGGCAGCGACGTGCTTGTAGCAGCAGTGCTGCAAGTGTTGCGGGACCATCCAACTGGAAGCCATGTGTGTCGGCTTGATGAACGAACTTGTTGCATGAAATGGTGTGTTTCACGCCATTCGATTCTGACTGAGCGAAAAAAGATGTCCTCCTGCGACATCTCACTCATCCTTGCATTGTCCACTGAATCACATCAAATCAACAAATGTGTCGCAAACAGCGAAACGGCGCGCTCCTGTGACTTGTTGTTTGTAAGCACCATCGAATCTTTCGAAAAACATACAGTCAACGGCACCCACTTGGTCAGCGAAGATGGGCTAGAGTCGACTCTTACACTTGCTTCTGTATGCCAAGAGGAAATGCGTCAAACGGGGCTAATTTGGGTCCAGAAATTAACCAATCATTTCGCAACTTGAAGCACCTTGAGCGAGCTCTCTCGGCAGTCGCTATTGAGCTTAAAAAGGCTCAAAAAGCTCAAAGCTTTGCAATGCTCGGTTCGCTCAGCGATGATCGCTGCTCACCAGCGCCGCTCTTGCCTCACTTTGGAATTTGCCTCCTCGAGCACAGGCAAGCTCCTCCTCCACGCCTGCCTTTCCCGACCACCACATCGTTCACGCGCGCACTCGTCGTCTCCAGCGACGATCTGCTTACTGGTAGCCACGTGCGCCTCTCCGCCCACTCCACTCGCTCGTTGCTGCCCCCGCCTCCGCTGCTGGGACGCAACGCCTCTCGTGATCAACCGCTGAATGATGTTCTTCGGCGACCAAACTGCACCGCGCAAGAGCTCGGCGCACTCGCGCGCGTCGTTTGGCGGCGCGACGCTCCAGTCCCCGCGTCTCTCAGCCGACTACATGGACATGACTCTCCTCACGCACTCGCCACGTGCAAGCCACACGCTGCTACGTCGCGAGAGCACGCCTGGGACGTCATCGAACGACGACCACCACATCACGTCGTCGTCCCACGTCGACGCAGGCGACGTCGACCACCGCAAGCGGTTCCTGAGCGACGCTGAGCGGCTGCTCGTCGACCATCCACGTGAAGCCAAGCTCTCGTTCGCACAGCTCGAGTCGAACGACCCCAAGCTCTGGCAAGCAACGCCAGTGCCGACGATCGCTGGCTTGCTCCAGACGAACCTCCAGACCGGTCTGTCGTCGCACCAAGTCGACAGCAAGCTCCAGACGTTTGGCCCGAACGCGCTGGAAGAAGAGCCACGCACACCAGTCTACATCATCTTCCTGTTGCAGTTCTACAACCTCATCATTGCGATGCTGCTGTTCGCGTCCCTCGCAGCGCTGGCGTTCCAAGAGTGGGTCGAAGGCATTGCGATCCTCTTCATTGTGACGCTGAACGCAACAATCGCAACGATCCAAGAGAACAGTGCGAACAACGCTTTGGAAGCGCTCTCGCAGCTCTCGAGTCCCCAGTCCGTCGTTGTCCGCGACGGTGTCCAGCAAGTCGTCGACAGCAAGTCGCTCGTCCCAGGCGACGTGGTGCTGCTCGTCACTGGTGACGTCGTACCAGCTGACGTCCGCCTTGTCCACAGTGTCGACCTCAAGTCGAACGAGATGCTGCTCACAGGCGAGTCGGAAGACGTGTCGAAGAAGTTTAACGCGTCCATGGCGCCGCCAGCAGCCGGCAAAGCGAGCAAGCTCACAGCTGACAACATGGTCTTCTCGTCCACGACCATCACAGCTGGCAACGCACGTGGTGTGGTCGTGGAGACCGGTATGAGCACACGTGTGGGCTCGATCGCTGCGTTGCTCAAAGCGAAGAAAGGCGGTAACGAGAGCGTGGACGGGAGCAAGCGGCCGTGGCTGCGTAACCCACTCGCGGACTGCATTGCCCGTCACAAGCCCAAGCAGACGCCGCTGCAGCGCTCGCTCCACAAGCTCGGCTACATCATGGGCGTCATCGCGCTCGTTGTCTCAGTGCTCGTGTTTGTGATCGGCATTGCGCGCGACTACATTGACCCCAAGCACCCGGAGCGGCCCGGTTGGCTCACGATGATCATGTTTGCAGTCTCAGTCGCAGTGAGCGCTGTGCCGGAGGGCCTCCCGATGGTCGTCACGATCTGCCTCTCGTCCGGCACGACCGCCATGTCGAAGAAGAATGTACTCGTGCGCAAACTCGCAGCGGTCGAGACGCTCGGCGCGGCGTCGGTCATTTGTACCGACAAGACGGGCACACTAACGGAAGGCAAGATGACTGCGGTGAAGCTCTGGGGCGACTTCAAGGAATACGCAATCACGGGGAAAGGATTTAACCCGGAAGGCGGCATTTTCCTCGACGGCGTGAACCAGACTGCACCAGGCGCCGGTAATGTCCAAGTGCGCTCGACGCTGCTCGCAAGTGTGCTCTGCTCCAACACGCACCTGAAGCAAAAAGAAGTCGATGGCGTCATGAGCTGGGTGCCGTTCGGGAACTCGTCGGAAGCGCCGCTTGTCGTCGCTGCTGCAAAAGCCGGGATCTGGGAAGATTACGTCGCGGACGAGTACCCACGTGTCGTCGAAGTCCCGTTCTCGTCGTCGCGCAAGATGATGATTACGCTCAACCAGCTCCCCGCAACTGCAAAGTTCGGAACGCTCCAGCTCGAGCCGAAAGCCAAGTACGTGGCGTGCATAAAAGGTGCACCGAACTACATTCTCGACAACTGCACGCGGTACTGCCGCACGGACGGCGTGATGGTGCCGCTCACGGACCAGCAGCGCCAGCAAGTGTTGAAAGCCGTTGACCAGCTCTCGTCCCAAGCGCTCCGTGTGCTCGCAGTCGCCATCAATCCGCTCACCGACATCCCGTACGCAATCGACTGCGACGACGCGGACGAGAAATTTGAACGTCTCTCGCACCCACTTGTGCTCCTCGGTCTCGTGGCGTCGATTGATCCCGAACGGGACGGCGTTCGGGACGCGATTGCAAGTGCCCGTCTCGCGTCGGTTCGCACTGTCATGATTACGGGCGACTACCTCAAGACTGCGGTTGCGATCGCCAAGAAGATTGATTTGCTCCAAGTCGGCGCAGACGAGAACGAAGAAGCAACCGACTGTTCGCAGCTGCGACCCCGTGGCGACGTGTACCTCCCAGAGCCGGACATTGACGAGATCACGTCCCATACGCTCGTGTTTGCACGTGCGAAGCCAGAGGACAAGATTGAGATTGTCAAGTCGCTCCAGCGCCAAGGACTCATTGCCGCCATGACGGGCGATGGTGTGAACGACGCACCGGCACTGAAAGAAGCCGACATTGGCGTCGCGATGGGCATTTCTGGGACGGAAGTCGCGAAAGGCGCGTCCGACATGATCCTCACAGACGACAACTTTGTGAGCATTGTCGCTGCCGTTGAGCGCGGTCGTGTGATCTACGCGAACATCCAGAAGTTCGTCATGTTCCTCTTGTCGACGAAC
>JAASFJ010000561.1:0-19752 GCA_023333755.1 Globisporangium uncinulatum
AGCCGCGACTACGGCCGACCGCGTCCAACGCAGCGTTCTCCACGTCCTCGACCGGCATGCGCACAACGCGGGCTTCAAAGAGCGGTCCGTGGGCTTCAAACGCCTTCTCCAAGTCGTTGTCGGTCGTGTCAAAGTGGAGGTTGCGCACAATCAGCCGCAAGCCTTCAGCCGCTTTCAGGGCGCTCGTGGACCCACCGCTGCCAGTGCGAGTCGCCGACAGCCGGGAGACGGTGAGCATAGCGCCTTTAAAGATGTGGTGATCGAGCTTCTGCACGGCGGCTTCAGCGTCCGCGAGCTTCTCGAACGCCACCACCGCGTACTTCTTGCCGCTCTTCGCTTCCTCCTTCACCTCCACGTTGCTCACTTTGCCCACTTTCTTCACCTTCTTCCCCACGTGCTTGGCAGTCACGTCGGCCCCGAGCCCAAAGATCACGACGGTCTTGTCTTCCACTGACGCCGCCTCTTCCTTCCGTTGCTCCACGAGCCGCAGGAACTCGCGGTGCATGCGACGCCGGGCGTTCCGCTCCGTCTGGACGCTGCCATCCGGGCCGACTTTCGGCACAGCGGCGGCGAAGTTGGGCGCGTATGTGGGGGCAGCAGCTGCGGAGGTTACTGAAGGCTCCGGCTGATGCTTTGAAGGTGTCTTTGTCTTTGTCGTCTTTGTCTTCTGCTCAGCAGCCACAGGTGTGATCGTCGCATCTTCCAGAGCCTCCACATCTTCTGCCTCTTGCTTGCGGTGCTTCTTCTTCTCCTTCTTCTCCTTCTTGGTCGGCGTTGGCATCTCCTCTTGTTGCACCTGGTTGTCTTCTGGTTCTGCTGATGGCGCCACGGCCTCCTCTTCCTCTTCCTTCTTCTTGTCCTTCTTCTTCTTGTCCTTCTTGTCCTTCTTAGGCTTCTTCTCCTCCTTGAACGCAACCGACTCGTCCAGTGGGATAAAGTCTTCAGCTCCAGTCGTCTTCGCAGGAGTTGGCTGTTGCTGCTGTTGCTGCTGCACCTGAGACTGTGGCTTGCTGCCCTTCTCACGCGCGATTTCTGCCACACACGCCACAACCACCATTGTCAGCACACAAGCACACGTCTTACACACACTTACACTACGCTTGAGACGCACCGAGGCGCATGCGGCGGCCCTGGAACTCGTGGTTGTGGAGCTTCTCCACTGCGTACTGGGCGTCGCTCGCGATTGCACTGCACACACACAACACGAGCGGTCGTGAGCTCACACGTCCACGGCCTCCGCATCGCTAACTGCGACCATAACGTAATACAAAAGGAAGAGCTGAGGAATGGCTACGCACTAGCGCACGAACGCGAAGCCGCGCGTGAGCATCTCGCTCTTGCGCTTGCCCTTGTCTTTGATCACATCGACCTTCTTCACGGGCCCCACGTCGCCAAAGATCTGCTCCAACTCCTCCTGCGTGACGCCGTACGGCAGGTTGCGCACGAACACGGTCGCCATGGCTCCGAGGCGAGGCGAGCGAGCGATTCTGAAGCGCTCTTTGACTGGACCTGCTGCCAAACGGCATTGACGAATGGGCAGCGCGGCTCGAGCAGAATGAATAGTAATACTTTCCTGAAATAGCCTTTAATTTTAATCAAATAAATGGACAGTGTTGTTAACATGCATTTCAACCTGCACAAGTGCATGAAACAACCTACGAAATTGCATCACGTAGAGGTCTCTGTCGTATCAAGTCGATACTATCGACAGTCGAAGCAACAAGGAAGACGAAGTTGGAAGAGACCTTAAGAGATGACGACTGAAGAGAACAATCGGTTCTCGGGGCGTCTGTGAAGCGGTCAAGATCCGACGTTGTCGTTCGCTTCTGTCGCTCGTCTTCGAGTGCACGACGGGACCACGAACGCACAGGCAATGAGATCGCCATCGATTGGAATAGCAAAGTGCGGCTGGCTGGCTATTTGCATCAACCTTTGTCGCGATGGCTGTCACTGCACTCGCGGAAGTTGTCGCCGCCGCTCCTGCGTCGCTATCGCTATCGCTGCGATCCGAGCCGACGCGTCCATGAGCGAGAGCGCAGACGCCTCCGATCGCCAGCTCCTCCTCCCGCCATCGAGTCGGCGCCGACGCCGAGTGAGAAACCGAGACGGCAGCTCGGGCCAACGTCTCCTCTGGTTCGTCAGCGTTGCTGTGGCGCGACTTGCAGACGAGGTCGACGCTGGAGCAATGAACTTCTCTCTGCCGTTCGCACCCGCAAACCAGAAAGTGACCGCCATGGCAGTCGGTGCAATGGGCCACATCCTCGTTGGCGGGTGCGTTGCGTCGGACGAGCCCACTCCGACCTCCAGTGACGACGGAGCCGGCGCTGTAGCGTTCGTGGCCAAGTACACGCGCGCTGGCGACCAACTCTGGCGAACGCTGTTGCCAGGCGCGCACCGAGTACGACCCGACGACTGCACGAGGATGTTTATCGACACGGACGCGAGCGAGAACGTGTTTGTTGCTGGCACCACCACTACGTCCTCGCCTCAGTCCTCAGACACGGACGTATTCGTGACCAGAGTGGCTACGAATGGAGAGATCACGTGGCGTAAGGTCCTTGGCACGCCGTGGTACGACGAAGCGACGGATGTCGCAGTGGCTCCGAGCGGAACGATGCTCTTCGTCACTGGCTTCTCGGAAGGCGACATGAGCACTGGTGATGTGTCGTCGTCGTTGTCGAACTGCGCACGATGGCACCGACCCGCTGTGGCTGGCGATCGCGAATGCCTCGCCGGATTCGTCCTGAGACTCGACACTGCAGGTGGCGAAGTAGTGTGGAACCACCAAGTCGCCTCGACGCAACGGGACCGTGTCTTCAGCGTAAGCGTCGACACTGAACGCAGCGTCGCCGTTGTCGTCGGCGACACGACAGGAGACCTGCGACGACGGAGTCGAGACGACTCGTCCAGTACTACGGATGTCAGACATGCTGGCGATCTGGTAGTGAGGAGACTGGAGGCGGCTACAGGCGAGCTGGTGTGGACAACGCAGCTGGCCTCTATCGCTGCTGATCTGTGTCGGCTCGATGGGAACAGCGGTGGCGGGTGCGGGATCGCGCTTGCGCCAGGAGCCTCCGAGTACCTCTACCTCAGTGGGACGACAGCTGGGCTCCTATCGATTGACCCAACCGAGCGACAGCACTACGCGACGCTGTGTGGGACCACCGCTGACCTGACTCCCCACCCACTCGACTGCCGATCCCAGCTCGTGTACGCAAAGCTACGCGTCACGGACGGTCACGTCGAGTGGATCCGCCAAGTCGTGAGTGCACGCAGCACTTCCAGCACAGCCGGAATCGCTCTCGTCGTAACGACAGCGTCTCTGTCGGCGTCGTCGCCAGTGGGAGACGCTGACGTGGCTGTTGCGATCCTGGCGGAAGTCGAGTCGTTGGCGAGGACGCAGCAGCTCCTCGTGCTAAAGGCGACAGCAGCGAGTGGGGACACTGCGTGGACACACGACACGAGCGTTGGGGACGAGAACGAGAACTACGCGCTCGGACTCGCGCCGTCACCCTCCAGTTTGCTTGTCATGGGGTACGGAGCGAACCCAGAAGACCCGACTGCGTCGTTGGCGTACGCACACAAGCTCGAGAGCAGCTCGGGCCGGCGGATTCCGCTCTGCACTGACGCGATCTCGTTCCTGACGAACAACCAGACGAGCGTCCAGCCGGTTGAGAAGGACCGTGTTGTGGCCTCGCTCGCTCTCGGACGCTCCTCTGTGAGCGAGTATTGCGAACAGAGCACGCGTGAGAGCACCAGCAGCGTCGCGTACTCGGTCGAGCCCGGACTGGGAGTCAGCGCCGGCGTGGACTTTGTTGCGACCAGAGGCGTCGTGGTGTTCGCTCGTGGTCAGACGACCGCCATGATCTCTGTCACTGTACTTCCAGCTCACAGTAGCGCCACCAACGCCACCAACGCAACGCAGAGAGAGGGCAAGCAGAGATCGTTCGCACTCGTGCTCGAGAGTCTGTCGCCCGAGAGCGTTGTGGGTCTTCCCTCCAGTGTCGAGATCGTGATTGCGAACGTCGACCGAGTCGCACGTGATCAGACTCAAAGCATCGTGACGACAGCAGCCGACGGCGCGTTCTGGCGTCGCCTGTCGCGCTTAAGTGCGCTTGTCGTCGGTGTCGGACTCGCACTCGCGCTCCTTCTCGGCCGAGCCTGTGGCATCGGCGGCGGCTGCTCCTTTCGACGATCCAAGGTGTTTCAGTACAAGCGACTGCGCTTGCGAGCGACCAGTGACGTGCTTAGATCACTCGAAGGAGCCCAAGCGACGACGCGCCAGTGCCCACCAGCTATGAGTGGCGGTCCTCTGGCTGCTGCGAGTGCTTCCGTCTCTGACCCGTCTGAACGTCCCGTGGAGAGCGAGGACGACGACGAGCTGCACGCGTACTTGGCCGAGATCCAGCGCCTCAACGACTCGCTTGAGGAGCTCCTGGAGGCTTCAGCGTCGCCTACCAGTGCTGGCGTCCAGCGTCGGACTGGCGCGGCAGTCGTGACCCCTATGGTCGCATTGTCACGACCTCCTCCAACGTCAGCACTGACCCATTCGAAGAAGCGCAAGAAGGTGCGAGCGAGTGTGAGTGTGTCTGATTGTTTGGCTCGAGCGTGCTTGCGTTCCATAGTCAGCAGTAGCAGGAGACACTCACTGTTGGTTCGTCCATGGTACAGGTCTTGTCACTAGCGGCTGTCCGTCTCACAGGCCGGCTCCGTAAGACGACAAACAGAGGCGACGCGAAGCACTGAGCACCTTCATTGACAAGGTCGAACCTACAGGCTACAGCATGCCGGTTCCAACCTATAGGCTACAGCATACATGTACCAACCTACAGTTTCGGCTTGTAGAACACGACGGTGCCGTCGTCTTCGACAAACTTGCAGTACGTGTACGCGCGCCAGAGCGCTTGGGGGATCGGCGTGTCGTCTTTGAGGTAGAAGTGGCCGAGCAGCGGCTTCAGCGCTTCCGTTGCTTCCTCCGCGTGGTAGAACGGCATCTTGGAGAAGATGTGGTGCGCCACGTGCGTGTCGACAATGTGGTGGAGCACGCTGTCGAGGTACGCGCCAAAGGAGCGGTCGACTGTGCAGAGCGCGCCTCGGAGCCAGTTCCACTCGCCGTCGCGAAAGTGCGGCACGAACGTGTCTGTGTGCTGGAGGAACGTGATAAGTACGAGGTAGGCGTTGACGATCGCGTACGGGACGACGTAGAAGCGCACGATTGCAGCTGTGCCGAACGTGCGGACGAGCACTGCGAGGCCGCCGAGCGTGAGTACAAAGAAGACGTCGCTCAGGACGATCATCCACCGCTCGCGGTCGTTGTACATAGCCGCGTACGGGTTAAAGTGCGATCGCGGCTTCCCCGCGTACTTAGCCGGACCCGTGGCGTTGAAGAAGAGATACCCGGGCATCCAGCCGACGGCGAGCATCACAACGATCTTGTAGAGGCTGTAGAGCGGCGCGTCTTCGACGTTCTCGGTCCACGACGCGGCGTAATCCGAGCGCGTGACGGGAACAAACACTTCGTCGTTCTCGCAGCTCCCAGTGTTCGAGTGGTGCTTGCGGTGCGAGATGCGCCAGCTGTGGTACGGCACGAGGAGCGCCGAGTGGAGCACGAGTCCGACTGCGTTGTTCACTGTCTCGGACGCACTGAACGCCTGGTGGCCGCACTCGTGCGCGATCACCCAGATGCCCGTGAGGTACGAGCCTTGGAAGAACCAGTAGAGCGGCCAGAGTGCAACCCGCGCAGCTGCTGGTGCAGCGGGAATGAAGGTCGCGCTGTAGAAGAGCGCGGCACAGATCGCTACGTTCTTGACGAGATGATACGTTGAGCGGACGAGGCTGCGCTCGAAACAGTGCGCCGGCACGGCCGCGCGCAGATCTTTGATGGAGAACTGCGGCAGGTCGAGCGGGAGCGGCGGCGGCGTCCCAGCGACGTGCGTGTAGCCAGCGGCAGCGAGTGCACGCTGTGGGTCAGCGGCACGCTTGGCGGCTACTGACGCAATCGCAGCAGCGGCGTCGGCGGCGTCGGGCTTGAGGATCGCCATGCTCAGTTCGGTGCGTGCGACTCTCGCGAGGGCAAATGCGCGAATGAGTGAGCGGAGGCAGAGCCATCAAGCTTCAGTAGTGGTGACAGCGCAACCATACAAACACAAAGATATTCTTCTGACAAGCAAATGCGAGCTTGAAGCGAGTGTCACGTCAGGCGCGATTGCATGTGATGTCACCACGCCTTTTGAAGGTCAGATTGGTGTAGATTGGTGTCAGAAAAAGATTCCAAGGCCGATGCGAGCGGGTGAGTCGATAGTGAAAAATGTATGGAACGTGATGCCATCCTACCCGACAATGGTAATTGTCAATTCACCTGCTGTAATGAATACAGAGGGATTCCAGCAGCTCCACACGGATGTTTCCAACACACTTCATGCTGTGAAGCTGAGCATTCTGGGGGTCTGTTCTGTTTCCATGCCGACAAACACCTCTGTATAAAACAAAAAAGGAAGACTCGCTCCACTTGAAATTTGTAAGAAGCCGTCTGTCGGGCGGTGTGGTCCACTCCTGCCATGGCTGGCGGTCCGGACCGGTCAATCGGACCGTGGCTGAACCGTACCTGAACCGGAGCTCAATGGTTGGTCCGTCAGCCGCTGGTGAACCACGCAGCCACGCTGGCGCAGCGTACATGGCGCGCAGCAGTTCGATTCTTTAGGCTTTCGGAAGCAGATCATGTCGTCGACCGGTATCGCCGTGGGCCTCAACAAGGGTTTCCCTGTCACCAAGAAGCAGGTGGCGCCGCGCCCGGCCTCCCGCAAGGGCGTACGTCACTCTCCCTTTCTTTTTTCACGGCGGCAGTGGCGTGTCGTGGTGGTGGTGGTGACAGCGATGGCTGGCTGGCGGCTCTGGGTGTGCGCGAGTGGCGGGCGAGTGGTCGAATGGCGACCCATTGGGAGACGAGGGCAATCAACGATTGTGCAGCAGCAGACGTCCAACGCAACAGCACCAACAAATGCGCAGAGCTACGCAGATCACATACAGCAACTTTATGGAGCCCACTGGCTGGGACTGAGCGGAGCAAACAGCGACAGCGACAGCGACAGCGACAGCGACAGCAACAGCAACAGCAACAGCAACAGCAGCTCTTGAAAGCGACGTTCCGACTGTCGCCCAACTCGCCCCCCACACACACACTCGGAAGCGCCACCAACGCTCTTGCTGACACCGTCACCACACAGCTCGTGTATTGAGACTGTACTGTACTCACACTCTCTCTTGGCCACATGGGTTCACTGTGCAACAACAGCGCGCCGGCAAGCAGACCAAGCTCGTGCGCAGCGTTGTGCGCGAGGTCGTGGGTCTGATGCCGTACGAGAAGCGCATCCTCGATATGATCAAGAGCGGTGGCTCGTCGGCTGAGAAGCGTATCTACAAGTTCTCCAAGAAGAGAGTACGTCCGCCAGTCAGTGGCTTCTGATGTCGTAACAGTGCCCATGTGCTAACGCTCTGTCGTTCTGTCTGAATGCTCGTGTCTCCAGCTCGGAACGCACCGTCGCGCGCTCCAGAAGCGTGAGGAGATGAAGGCGTACTACGCTGCACTGCGTGCCAAGCAGGCTGGCGCGGTCTAAGCCGCCCCTTCTCCGCTGCTGCTGATCGACCAGCCGTCGGAGTTCTTCGGGCCCAAGGTCGCAGAGGCGCTTTCCCCATCGCCACTTTTGCTGCTGCTGCTACTCGCGTGTCGCAGATGCTCGAGTGCGGCAGCTTCTCCGCAGTCTGTGGCGTTGGGGATCGGCGCCTCGTCGCCCCGAGCGCCTCTGTCTTCTCCAATGTTCGAATAAAGGATCGCCATCAACCAAGTGCTTTACGCTGGCGTCGACCTCTTTATAAGCTGATTCCGTGTGGTGAGTTGTGGTGTCCGTGTCCGACTGAACTGCTGCAGATGAGTGGGTGGGGGTGTGGGGGTGTTGCCATGTCTGTGATCGGGTGGACTCGATCTCTTTTCAGGAGGTCGATTGATTGGCTCAAATCGTGGTGGCCTTATCATAAATTTAGCAGCAGCTACTCCAAAATTAGAGTGTCGTTACGCCAAGTTAGCGGTAACAACTCTATATTTAGCAGTTATCTTTCGCGTCCCTTCACAGTACATAGTGATCAAGCGCAAGAAGAGACAAGGAAGACGAAGAAGCAGTCGACACGAGGACACGCGCAGAGAGAAGCGCTGCTAAGCCAAGCCATGGGCAGCGAGCAAAACGACTGGACGCACAGAGCACGGACAGCGGACGATAGAGCGGCACTTGGCACGCACGTGGCAGCGCGAACCGTCGTAGCGCCACCAGCGACGCCATTGACGCGAGCGAGTAGCAGCGACAGGAGCTCGCAAGAGGAACCCACGCGCTGGCCGTTGCCAGTGAGTCGGGTCCTCCAGCGTGGCTCGCTCACGCCAGCAGCAATGGACAAGGACGACCAGACACGCAACGTCAGTGCACTCGTGTACGACGGCGACAAGGACGACAAGGATGCGGACGCAGATAGAGACGACAGTGTTGCGACCGAGAGACAGCGCTCTGTCATCAGCAGCAGCTTTCTGCAGCAGCAGGACGCGTCTGTTGAGTTGGCGATGACGCTGCTGCGTCAGTTGCAGAAAGACGCCAGTGACGCATCGGTTCCTGCGCTCTCTACGACCGCCGCCACTGTGGTCGTCACGAAAGAGCAGGTCGATCAGCTCCTCGCTGGCTTTGCAAAGGCCCTCGAGAGCAGCGCCTTGTCGGAAGAGCGAGGGGTGCGTTCGAGTGGCGCGATACGTCTGCTGTCTATACGGTGTTGTTCAGAGGAGGAAGACGGGAAAGGGAGGAGCTGGTACTAACCGCCTGCTCGTCGTCATCTTCTGCCGCCGCCGCGGACCCCCAGATCGAAGACGAGATGCAGCGCTTGTTCGTGTCGCACGCTAACGTCTTTGACGAGGACATGCAGAGCTTCTTCATCCAGAACTTTATCCACGAAGCCGCGTGTGCCAAGACGTTTCGCGGTGCCGTACGCCGCACGAGCCTCGTCCGCCGCTGTCTTGTCGCCATGTACCCGTCGGACGACAGGGCCCACGCGCCAGTCGAGACTGAGAAACCACGTCGTTGGTCGGCGTCGCTCATTGCACGCGCTGTGCGACAGCACCACACGCGCACCAACTCGCTCGAAGTGTGTCCCGAAGTCGTGAATCCGACTGTGATTGAAGCCGTGAAGCGCCAGCTCGCACAGCTGTCATCCTGGGACTTTGACGTCTTCGCGGTACGTCCGCCTGCGTCTGCCTCTCGGCTGTGAAGAGCACTGACAACCGACAGCCGTTCATCGTCGTCTGCTTTGCTGCCTGCAGATCGCAGACGCGGTGCCAGGACAGACGCTGAGCATCGTCGGCAATGCGCTGCTCGAGAAGTTCGACTTCTGTCGCCACTTTCGCTCGTCCAGAAGCCGCCTGCACCGCTTCCTGCGACAGTGCGTGTCGCCTGCACGCGCTTGTCTAGTCGAGTCGGGGGATCTAACGCTGTCGATGTCGTGTGTCGTCACTGACCTCACATCTGCAACGTGCGTCGTCGTGTGTCTAGAATCGAACTCAAGTACCACGACCATCCGTACCACAACGGTACGCGCGCATGCCGCCACCTGCCTGCTTCCGTCCGAACCGACGAAGTGACGCGTCAACTCTGTCGACCTTGCTTCTAGCGGTGCATGCGGCGGACGTGGCGCAGAGTCTCTACCACTTTCTAGCAGATGGCGGCTTGGGCGACGCGTGCTCCCCCCGCACCAAGTGCGCTGCGATCCTCGCGGCGATCGTCCACGATGTCGTAAGTCCAGCGCTTCTGTCGTGCTGCTTGGGAGTGGAGCGAGGGTTCAGCGTATATGTAACCTGCATGTCGTCACTCTCCTTGGCAGGGACACACGAGCTACTCCAACAACTTTCACATCGCAGTCAACGACGACCTTGCGATCCAGTACGTGTACCGGTCGCCGCTCGAGCACATGCACTGCGCACTCGCATTCCAGCTGCTCAAGAACCCCAAGTCGAACGTGCTCCAAGGGCTCACAAAGATCGAGCAGCTCGAGGTACGTAGTGAAGAAAGGAAGGAAGGAAGAAGACTAGTGCGTCTCACGCCTGTCGCTTCCCGTTGCAGGTTCGGAACCTCGTGACCGACATGGTGCTGGCGACAGACAACGCAGTTCACTCGACGTACTTGGCGAAGCTCGAAGGGTTGGTTACCAGGTGCGTACGCTGTTGCGTCGTCTCCCTTGGTATGCTTCCTTATTGGTCCGTGACGCTGTTCGTGGCGGCGAAACACAGGTCATCCGACGACGGCTGGCGTCTCTGTGATCCGGACGACGAGAAGCTCGTGCTCCAGGTGATGATGGATGCTGATCTGCTCTGTGCTCCACTTTGTTCACCCAGTGCTCACGTGGTAGTGGTTCTGTCTTCTCTGTCGCCTGAATGGATGATGGTGCAGATGGCGCTGCATGCAGCGGACGTGTCGAACCCAGCAAAGGCGACCGACCTGTGCCGGAAGTGGGCCGACAAGATCATGGTTGAGTTCTACCAGCAAGGCGACAAGGAGCGCGAGCTCGAGCTGCCGGTGAGCGTCGGGTACGACCGTGACAACCCCATCCCGCTCGAGAAGATGCAGGCCGGCTTCATCATCGGCATCGTGCGGCCGCTCTTCCACGTCATGGCGCAGCTGCCGCGCGTCCAGCTCGGTCACTGCATGCAGCACTTGGACGCCAACTTGTGGTTCTGGCAGGGCGAGCTGGTGCGGAACCAGTCGGCGCCACCGTCGCCTCTTCTCCAAGCACCCGCGCCAGCAGATGCTGCAGCGTTGTAGCGCCGCTCACGCAGACCCAGACAGACAGGATAGACACACACACACCCCTTAGACGAACCTCGACTCGAGTCGCCTCGGAACACGGTAACTTATTTCGCAGCCAAGCGCTCACTCGTCGTCCGCGTCTTGGTCGGCGCCGACGTCAGTACGCAGTCTCGGGCGCTTCGAAGGGCCGTCGTCGTCGTCCTCCTCGTCGTCGGCTTCGTCCAGCGTTTCGCCGCCGCCTTCCGCGCTCTCGGTCTCCACGATATCGATCAGCGTCGCTTCACCCGGAGCAGTGACGTCTTCGCCTTCCTCGGCTTCCGCGCTGCTGCCTTCCGACTCGTTCGCGTATGAGTCTCTCGGTCGCTTCTCGTCGCCGTCCTCGTCGATCCGCTCCTTGATGATCTCGCGATTGAAGCGGAAGTCACGCGACTGGCGGAGTCGAATCCACTGGTCGAAGACGCGGTCCTGTTTCGCCAGGCAGTCGACCATTTTGTCAGATATCTTCACACAAAACTACCAAAAGCACCTCACACAAAGACAGCAGACCGCAACGCACCTTGGAGAGCTTCGAGAGCTTGATGAGCGCGACGTCAAACTGCTCGAGCTGGAAAATCACGTCAGGGATCAGCTTCGACTGCGTTGCGGACGCGCTCGCCTGCTGCTTGGCGCGCGACTTGGACGCGCTCGCGAGCGCCGCTTTCTTCCCTTCGTCATGAATGCACGAGATGAATTCGAGCAGCGTCGGCGACAGTCCAGTCGCGACACGTTCAAAGAGCCGCTGGAGGTACTTGGGCAGCGACGAGTCTTTCCGACGGAGCTTGCAGTTCACCATGACGACCAGGAGCTTGTACAGCCGTCCGATGAGTCGAATCACTCGGATCGAAACAGCGACTTTGCTCAGGTCCATCATTGCGAACGGCATGAGGATCCCGCAGAGCTCAAAGAGCTTCCTGCACAGCTCCTTGTACCGCGCTTGAATCTTGGACGTCGACGTCGCAATGTCCAGGACGGCGGCCCCGGTCTCGTCCTCGAGCGTCTGGAGGAGCAGCACGTCGTCTTCTTTCAGCTTCATCGTCTGCCGGCGCTGCTGCGCGTCAAACTCTTTCACCCGCGGCTCCAACTCGCTCATCGCTTCTTCACATCGCGCTAAGACAGCAATCGCGCACGTGAGGATGCTCTTGTCGTCGAGCCGCTCAAGGCGCAAACGATCTGGAGCGTTCGCGAACTCCGTCACTTCGCTGCTGTCGTCGCTGCCGTTGCAGTGGTGCAGTAGACCCTTCGTGAGCTGCAGCACGAAGCTCGCGACGAGCCCCAAGTCTGGGTGCGGACGCAGAAAGAGGTGGATCACAGCTTCCAGCAGCTTCTGCGACGCAAAGCTGCCGCGCAGCAGCACGCGCTTCATCCACGACTCGCACTTGCTCACGACGCGCGCTGGGAGCTTGTACCAGACTGACCGCACGACGCGGAGCAGCACGATCGCCTCGGCTGTTAAACCACGCGCGAGCAGCGCATCGAGGAGTCTGTGGACGACCACTGCGCAGTTCTCGAGCTTGCTCGTGTCGCCGTCGCCTGCCAGTTCGTCTTCGTCCTGGACGCCGACGCTCGAGAACGCGTGGCCGAGGCAGTCGGCAGCTTCGTCGCTCGACTTTTGCATCCACACGCTGACGACCGCACTGAACACCTTGAGTGCTTCGATGCGGATCGTTTCCATCTGGTTGTGGCTCGCCGAAGCCGACTCGCGTGGGCTCCGCTTCGTACCGCTCCCAGCAGCACTCGGCGCACGATCGTTGCAGGCGTAGAAAATCCCAAACACGATAGCTCCGAGCCGATCAACGAGGACGCGGCTCTCGCCAACGAGAACCGACTTCTGGTTCACCATCGTGCTCACAGACGAGCTCCTGCGCTGCTGCTGGGCAAACGCGACCACGAGCGCCGCTTTCTCGAGCGCGAACAGCAAGAGGTTCTCGTCGTCTCGCGAGACGCTGGTCGGATCGGTCTGGAGCTTCGTCAAGCTGAACGCCAGCACCGACACGACACTGGACGGCGACACCAGTAGCCCGCTGCTGAACGACGCATTCGCAGCAAAGAACGACGCGTCGTCCTCCTGGCCGCTGCTGGCACTCGTACGGTCGCTGCCTCCGGCTGGCGGTGCACTCGCTGGCTGCGGCAATTTCAGCTTGCTCGAAGGGCGGCCACGCTTCTTCGCCCCACCGCCGTTGCTCGCTGCGCTGTCTTTCTCCTTCTCTTCCGACTCGACGAGCCGCGCTCGTAGCCACTTGTGCATGTCGAGGTAGTGGCTCAGCGCTGTCTTCGTCGCCTCGTCGACCGTCCCGTTCGCAGCTGCAGTCGACTCGATCGTCCAGTTCATGCACACCTCCCAGACGCCGAGCAGGATCCACGCGAGACGCTGATTCGACTGTCCCATCGCAGTCTGCGGCGTGAACGACAGGTTCTTGTCGATCTCAAAGTCCGTCAGCTCACACCGCTTCATCCGCTCCATCAGCACCGCCACGTTCTTCTCGACCGCGTCGAACGCCCGTTGGACGCCGGCAGTCTGCGTCGCAGGGATGTCGTCGTCGTCATTATCGCCTATCATCATGTCGTCCAGGTCGCTGCCGTCCCCGTCTGCGCTGTCGCGCTTGATCTCGACGACGCACGTGAGCAGCACGTGCAGGAGGAACCCGAGCGGCTCTTCGTACGCGTTTCGACTCCGTGCGAGGCAGCTGTCGATATTGAGCGGCGGCAAGAGCGACTCGTTCGCGTCGTAGAACTTGCCATAGTGCTGGAACACGAGCTCGAGGATCGACGGCCGCAGGGTAGGGCACTCGCGAAACACTCTCGTCAGCTCTGCGTACAGGACGAGGCGCACGCGCGTCTGGAGCTGGAGCGCGCGCTTAAAGATGCCGCAGAACTGACGGTAGAGGTCTTCGGCCACGACTGCGTTCGCGTGCTCCTGGGTCGCCAGCTCGCTCTCGACACCGCTGCTCGTGTCAACACCTTGCGACAAGAGCGTGGTCGTGTTCTGCGAGTAGAGCTGCGTGAGCGAGCTGCTCCGGCTAAAGACAGCCGACGAGAGACAGAGCAGGAACGCAAAGCCACTGATCGCGATCATGCGGGACGCGTCGTCTTTGCGGAACATGGCTTTGCGGAGCGTGAGGACGAGGTAGCTCTTGACTGCTGGTCGCACGCGCAGCAGCGGACTCAGCGCCGCAAATAGCAGTCGCGCGTGCGCCGGCGTCAGGTGCGTGACGTACTCGAGACACTCTTGCAACCGCGCAGTCAGCGGCGGCGAGAGCTCGAGCGCGTGGCGCTTCACGAGGCGCGCGAGCAGCGAGAGAGCAGCGCGTGACCCACTGTCCTGGACCACGATCGCGTTCACGAGCTGGTCCACGACTTTCTCACGCGCGGACTCGTGGTGCTGGAAGCACCCGAGCACGATCCGGACTGCAAAGTCTGCGTACAGCGGCAGCTGGTCCTTGCTGCTTCCTGCGGCGTGGTCTAAGAGCGCAAAGCCAAACTGCACCATCCGCTGCGTCACGGGGCTCCAGTTCCCGTCCTGTGGGTGCACAATCGTGTCGAGGAACGCAGAGCGTGTGGCCGCGCCTGTCGATTGGGCTGCTATGTCTCCGCTGTACGACTCAGTCACGCGCTGGACGAGCAGCGCGGTCACGCGTGCGTCGTACTGGTCCTGCGCTGCGACTGTGAGCAGCAAGCCGACGTCGAACGCTGTCAGCGCCTTGGTGCGCAGCTCGTACTCGGCGAGAAACACGGTCGCGAGGCTCTCGTCGTGCTTGAGCACGAGGTCGACGTGGTACACCATGGTCGAGAGCAGCCCTTTGAGCTCCCGGCCACTGGCGCTTGAGGGCGCCATCGCACCGGCACGCTGATCCGCGTACAGAACCGCACTCCCGCGTGCGATCACGTCGCACTTGCGCAGCAGCAGGTTCATGAGCAGCCGCTTGCAGAACGCGTTCAGTGTGCGGCCAATGAGGAGCGTGATGTGGTAAAAGACGGTCGGGAGCAGCTCTACGCTGTCGTGGCGGTCGCGGCTATCGAGCGCCACTTCGTCTGGGAGCGCACGATCCGTTTCGCGGTAGATCTTGGCGCAGAATGCGCGTTCCTGGTCGCTGGTGATGGGGAAGTCCCGGAACGTCTTGAGCACTTGGAGGAAGAACCGCGGTGGCCACGCGAGCGCAAGCAGCTTTGTGAGCGCGCGGTCGCAGAACGCAGCGCCAGAGACCGGCGCGTCGGCCGTGTCGGACCCGTCGAGACGCGGACTCTGTGCGATTCGCAAGAGGAGCTGTGGGAGGAGCTCAATCGAGTAGAACACCACGAGTCCGTCGCCTGGGCGCGCGCGCTGCAGCTGCTGGCAGAGCGCGACGCCTCGCAGCAGCTCGTCGACAGCTGGCGGTAAGTCGCTCGCGCGCATGGCGTGCAATTCGCGCAGCAGCACGGCAAGTGCAGCGCCAGTGAGCGCGTTTGACGCGTTCTGGGCATGCAGCGCCTGGAGCGCCCCGGCGAAGAACGAGCGGCGCCACCGCGGCGCCTCCCGCGCAGCGGACGACGCGCTGAGCGCCCAGAATGCCGCTTGCAGCGCCGGCAGGAACGCGCGCTTCTCGTCTGGGTCCGCGTACGCGCTCTGGATTGGCGCTGTCGTCGCGTGTGCGAGTCGTGCGTTCAGCAGCAGTGCCAGCTGCTCGAGACCGATGGTTGCTGCCAGCTCAAAGCTTTGCGGCGGCGCGGTGTCTGTGTCAGCGGCGGCGGAGGAGGCGCGGAAGAGCGCGACGAGCTCCGCGAGCAGCTGCTCTGGCGTGGCGGCAGCGGCACTCATGGAAATTGCAAATTGCTGCAGACGCAGCTTGCAGTGGTTGCGCTTTGTATCGGTTCGTGCAAGCTCACGCTGACCTGACTAAACGCGCTCATTGGTCAAATATTAACATATTGTTTATTTTTAGCGAATGGATGCACTCAATCCACGCTTCGCACTTACAATGGCAACCACTGTGCGTGTCGCAATGTGTGGCGCGAGCTCTGCCCCCTCCTCATTTCCTCGTCCAGTTTCGGCAGCAAGCAGCTCCCGTCCGCCTCGATCGTCCCCCTTCGCTGCCAATCTCTCCTCGCCCACGATGCTCTACCTGCTTAAGAAGGTGGCCGCGGGTGCGAAGCCCACGAACTCGATGCAGACGCGTCTCATGAGCGGCGGTCACGGCCACGGCGGCCCGCCGCCGACGGGCCTCGAGGCCAAGGTCCGCGCGGTGCTCCCGAAGGACTACCAGGTGCGACAAACACTCTGTCTTTTGTAGCGCTGAACACAGTGACGTAACGACTGACGTGGTTGCGTGACGGCTTCTACCGACTGGCTGCAGATTGTGCTCGCGACGCTCGGCTTCTACACGAGTATTATTCTGCTCTTCAAGCTCAAGCCGTCGAAGAAGGCCATCGAGGCGCCTGGTGCGTTCGTCGCGAGTGGTTGCTGCTTGGCTATCGGCTAGTGACTGACGCTGTGTGTGCGTGTGTGTATGCGTACTCCCTTCAGCCTCCACGTCGGTGTCGGCGTCGGGGTCGTCGACCATCCCGTCGCTCTTCGACGACGAGTTCGACGCGTGGTCCCAGCTCCCGGGCAACCTCGAGCGGTGGGAGAAGAGCCTCGACACGATCGGTGCCTAAGCTGCGCATCGCATCGCATCGCATCGTCGAGTCGTTCCCACCCCAGGTGCCCCCATCATTGCGTCGTGACCGGCGTGTCGACCAGCACGAGTGCGCGAGAGAGAGATACGCGCACGTCGAGTCGCTTTAACGAATGCAACAGAGTGATGGTCAAGGAGGCACGACAAAGAAGAAAGAAAGAAAGAAAAGAAACCAAGCAAGCGCTTCGAAGGTATACAAATACATGAAGTCGAGCAAGAAGAGCCGGAGCAGCTCCTGAAAAGAAAGAGAAGCCAGAGTGTGTGTAGGAAAAAGGAAAGCGCCTGCAGCTGCTGCTGCTCAGTCGCCAATGCAGCCAAACTCGCTCGAGCCGTCGCCACGCAGGCGCTCGCACAGCATCGGCTCGTAGTGGTCGCCGCCACGGTCGCTACCAGTGAGGCGCATGAGCAAAAACCACGGCGCGTGGCCCTTGGACGACGCGCGGCTTCGACCTCCCGCGTCGTCTCCTGGCTCCCCACCAGCGCTCTCTGCTCCGTGGCTGCTGCTGCTGCTCTGCGGACGCGGACGGTGCGGCAGAAAAAACATCTTGCCGCAGCCCACGAGCACGACAAAAATGTCGCGCTGGTACGCAGTCGCGAGCGCTTCGAGCACAATGTCGTCGCCCCAGGCCACGCGCGTGTTCTCCGGGTCGCTGTCGACTGACACGAGCCCTGCCCGCGAGTAGTTGAGGCCGACGAGGAAGTGCGTGTTGTCGCCACCGCTGCCAACCTCCATGTACGCGCAGTACGACGCCGCGTCCACGACCGGCTGCGCAAACTGTGCGTACACCGTCTCGGCCGCTTGGCCCCACGCGTACCCGCGGTCGTGCAGCGCGACGCACTTGGCGTAGAGCAGGTCCTTGTCGGCTTTGCGCACCACGTACCGCCGTGTCTGGATCGGACTCACGCCCCAACCGCCTGTAAGCGACGGGAAGTACAAGTTCTGGATCGCCGTCTCAATCTTCTTTTGCTCGGCCGCAGAGCTTCCGGCAAAGTGCGCTTGAAAGTGCGCGGTCGCGACGCGGCGGATCGCGTGCGGAGCGAGGGGCTCGCACTCTTCCGTGTACAGCAGCAGCTGCTCGATCGAGAGGAAGAGGCAGTCGCCAAACGGCGCAACGGGCGCGAGGTACTTGACGCTGTACGCAATGTCGTGCGGCATGTACGCCACGCCGTCCTCTTCGAGCACGCGCAAGAGGTCGCGGCTGCTGTGGTCCACGCCCGAGACCCGCTGCCAGCCCATGCACACGGTCACGGGCCGGTCCACGACGACCTGCCGGTCCGTCATGACGAAGCGGTCTGACCGCGCCATGCGGGGCGTCAGCAGCGCTTGCTCTGGCACAGCCTGTCGTCATCCACAGACGCAAAAGTATCGTCACGTTCTCTTCTTCAACCGATCGCATGCGTACACGAGAGAGCCAACGTTCCCTCTTCTCTTCTCTTCTCTTTCCCCCCGTCTAAAACACACACGAATATTAAAAACGCACCATTTGCTGGTACTGCGAGTACGCGAGCAGGCGCGAGTCGAGCAGCTGCTGGGCGTCCGTGATGGCTTCGCGAAAGCCCTCGAACGTGGTGATCTGCGTGGACGCGTCCAGCGCCGGCAGGAACGGCAGCACCATCGGCATGTCGTCCAGCTCCACCGAGTCGTCGCTCTCGTCGCCCATGCCGTCGCCGTTCTTCTCGCTTTCTTCTTCACCAAACGCAACCGACAAGGGCGACGACGGTGCGGACGACGTCGGCGGCGTCACCACCAGCTCCGTGGACGACGATAGCGACGCGGCGCGCAGCTTTGCGTCCGCGCTGTCGCGACGCACGAACACGTACTCGAGCTCTTCTTCGCGCGGCGTCGGCGGCCCATCCAGGTGCTGTTGCTGCCCGAGGTCCGCCATCTTCTCTTTCCAGCTTCTTTTCTTTTCTGAGAAACACATTGGGCTTGAGCCGTACTTTGGTCGGCAAGTGCTGTACGATTTCTAAATTCCGTTTGGAAAAGCGAACTTCCACTGCTAAATACGAAAATGCGGATTATGATTCAGGCATAATTCTCATTAGTAAACAGCTAGACTAGCGATCATTTGTGAAATGTAGAGAATTTGAGAGGGAACTCAACGGCATCTATTGCGCAAGCGAAAAGGTCGCGAGTGAAGCAAGCCGAAGCCTCTCAACACCAGCTACAAGCTCATACACGTCATCGTCGAGGATGCCTGTGTGCCTCCAACAGTTGGCGGTGGTGATGCCTGACACCTCGTCCCAAGCGGCCTGAGTCCACATCATCGCTTCCAACACATCCACCTCGTACAGATTTGCTGCCTCCAAGTCACTCACTATTTTCCAGTTGCTGTTGCATGCTCGATGACACAGTTGAGCTTTTTCACGATATGAGAAATACCAATCGTCACCACCTTCATCGTGAAGGCTTGGATTACACTGCCATCTTGAAGTTGGAGGTGGCCAGTAGTATTTGCCAGCAGGAATTCAAGCTTGACGTTCGTGAGGTAGTCGTCAACGCGCTGACAGGATGCGTTGTCCACCACCGTCCACCAGTAGCAACACATAGCGCTGTTCGCTGCGCATGCGCTCGTCGAAGGCGAGGAGTGTGATGAAGCGGATGTAGTTTCTCACAACGACAACGAGGAAGGCGAAGGGGTCGCGCCAACTTGGGTCAAGTGAACACGTAGGACCCTAAGTCTTCACTCACACTCGGTCACTCAGCACTCGCTATGCAAGCACACGCGTCCACTCTCTCTCTCCAACGGGCAGTCCGTTCACAGTGTGTACCCTTTCTGTAGTTCTTTCTGATTCGGCAGAGCTGTATAGGAGTACCCTCTGACGTTCCAGGCTCAGGCCCGGGTCAAGCAGGCGGGAAAGACGTTCACTCAATCAAACAGGGGCCGAAGGACGTACTCTCGTCCTCGCCTCAACTCTCTTTCTCTCTTTCACACTCTCTGTCACTCGCTAATATGAAGCACCCGGCTTGATCTCAAGCACGGGTGGGCAGTCAATATAAAGGGCCTGGGCCGGAGTTCTCCGTCCCTGGTCGCTCAGGGGGTTGATCCATGTGTATCCGCACACACACACATGCACACCCGACTCAAGCACTGACACGCTCAATGCACGCACTGACGTACCGTACGGGCTTGGACTGTCCTCTCCCTTGCTGTAGAGGGAGTCGGAGGGGCTTGCGGGGATATTCGCTTCTGTTTACCGGGAAGCCGGGCTCCTCTTTGAGAAGTACCGTAACT
>JAASFJ010000562.1:0-19739 GCA_023333755.1 Globisporangium uncinulatum
AACTGGATCCTACCAGGGGAGAGACTGGCATAGAGGTAAATCCGGAACTGCACCGATTCTTTTGAAAATTGCAGGGCATGTTGGTGTGTGCGTTGATATAGACGTGGCAAAGTTTGGTAGTGATTGGAGCAGTGGTGGTGGCGCAACAGCGATGCATGTACTCGTGGAGCCGCTGAATGTGTCTATATTTGGTCTGGGTGGCCGCAAGGTCGAAAACAAGATTTACCATCACTCTCAACTCAACGTGAATTATACAGTTAGCTTGTGGGCGAATGTGAATTTTAGCAAAACAAATATCACATTCAATATATCAATCAATGACGTTTCTGATCCCCTTACTTTAGAATCAGAATCTTCTGAGTCAGAAGAACGTTTTCGACTCTTTCCAGTCGAAAATCGCTTTCCACGGAATGATGATGAAAAATTGTAAAGGGTCATCAGCCACCTCCAAGGGTATGGCTGATGGCGTAACGCGGGCAATTGATCTAAGCGCAGCGAGTAGGTGCATTGTATAGCGTCTCCTAAAAGTCTGGAGCCCCCAGAAAAAGTTGTTTTTATCCATATCTTGGCTTCCATGGAGAATCTGTAGAGTTGAAACACATGATCTGAAAGAGCTTTATACGGTGGATTTTTGCATAATCGTTTCTAAATTAAATTCTAATTTTTGGATTATTGTATGCCTACGAACAGATTTTTGACAGAGCACTACACCTAAAAGGTATACATACTTTCACATTAAAAATCGCGTTTAATCGAGAGCGATGGTGCTGAGTCGATTGCATGAGCACCCATACATCAACACAAACCGAGATGGTGCTAGCCGCTTACGAAAGGAATATATGTTGTACGTGTGTGCTGCTAAGCTAGTACTTCCCAAGGCGAGCGTTGACAACTCCATTTCCATACTGACAGCATTTTGTTTTTCCAGGTCACGCAATAATATAGAATTTTGTATGTATCGCAGTTTTTGGCCCTTGGAGGTTGAGACCAGAACAAACAATTAAATCGGCGATAGTGGAACAGCGTAGATCAACAATGACGCACATCTGAAGCGTTCGAAAGCGTATTGACTTTGTGTAGAAGTTGACCTCATGTCATGAAAGTCTCTTCCAATGCAAGCACATCGAGTCAAGCCATTACTCCACAAAACAGCCACCGTAGTATATAGGGTTTTGTATAGTGTGTCAAAAACCGTTAAAATGTGATCCTAGCTTCGATGTTGAATCCTTTGAATCACGTTCACTTCCGAAAACAGCTGTATCTTTGTAAAAATCTGTCGTGTTGAGGTCAATCAGAGCAAGCCTTTTGATCATCGACGTGATCTCCAGAACTCAAGTTATGGATCAAAAACAGCTTTTTGGGAGGGGGCTCCAGACGTTTTGGAGACGCTGCACGGACGAGACGCAGAGCTTTCCAATGGTATGTGTTTTATCTCAAGTGCTTAAGTTCCGGGTTTTCATGTTCTGGAGTTCTCCCCCAAAACGGCCATTTCACATCCAGTTCTTACAGACATGGCGTGTTAAAAAAGAGATCATGTTAAATACTTGAACGTGCAGAAATGCAGAGGGGAGAAGTTATCGAGGGCCATTCTGGAGAGGGTCATTCTGGAGAGGGCCATCGCGCAGAAAAGTCATGCGCCAGCATTTTTGTACAGTACGAAATACCGGTATTGCGCTCAGTAGACGAAACAAAGCTGGCTTGAAAATGAGTTGCAAAACGCGTTGCTGGTGATCACAAGCGTTACCGACGATCGCAAGCGTTGCCGACGCTAACAGGCGTTGATGACGATCACACGTGTTGCAGATGCTAAAAAGCGTTGCCGACGATCTCCGGCGATCGCAACCGTTGTCTGCGGCTTCAACATAGCCGTATTAGCCTCATCTCAAACCACGACACAGTACAACGCAAGAAAATATAGTAGCGACCAAATCCTCATCACACCACCAGGACAGCACTCAAGATGAGTTGCAGCCAGTACATACGGTACGACTGTAGTACCACCAGTTGACGTAGCACAAGACAATGTCTTTGCGGTGAGCACCACTGCGCAGCACAACTCGATTGTGTTAACACTAGTGTAGCGAAGAACACCGTTGTGCTCATTTTCACAGAGACAGCACCACGTGCACCATGACCTGAGCATTTTCTATCGCGAAGCGCCACAGCTTTGCTGTGCGCATTTTCACCAAGCCATCTCAAACTGTTACAATGAGTGTGGAAATTCACACACGAAGCGTCGCAAGCGCTCGAACCGAGTACTTGTCGTAGAAGGACGCAACCAGCGAATGGAAAATGACAACAAGCACATAATCAAATCGCATTTGAGAAATGGCGTCCAACCTCGATTCCCAAAGAGCGGCTATATGGTCGACTTTCTTGAGTTGTCGAGTGCAACAATCGCAGCTCTTATCGCGAAGGCAGAACAAGCTGAGTACATCCCTGATTTCAAACAAGTGAGCGGCAAGGAAGACGACAAATTTCGACTTCAGGCAAGAGTGAAGCGGCTCAAACCAGCTCTTTGTGACGTGAGCATGAGCCGCCGAGACATCGCATCGGTCATTGACCACAACTACCGACCTCAGATCTTCAGCTTCATGCAGTCACGCCCAGGAAGAGACGAACAGGGGCCACACAATGACTACCCACGGGAAGATCTTGCTCGGGTCTCAGGACGGTACCCAGGAAGCGTGCGTGAGAGCATGATTCTGGCTCTCCAGTCCGGAACAAAGCTGAAGGTCTTTGTGGGCTGCTTAGATGAACTAATTACGTCGACCGAGCGCCAAGTGACCATTCCAGTCGGTCATTGCATATTGTTTCGCGGTGATCTCGCTCACCGCGGAGCTAAGCACGATGCAACTAACTACCGCGTGCACTGCGATATGATATTCGACAAGACTCCGTGGGTACCCGATACGGTACAGAGCACGCAGCCGCCTGCTTTCGAGTGCGGGTTTGCACCCACCTTGAGACGACGTCGTCATAGATCCCCCAACACCAGTACTACTGCGACAAGAACCCCAAAATATCAGAGCACAAGGCGAAGTGTAAGCGACTTCAGAGCGCTAAGGGCAGGTTCGGGTGCACGGTGTGTCACATCGTTTACGAGGCGCAAAGTAGCTACCGCAGCCATGTCAACACTGCGCATGGAGCCACTACCTGAGAGCAAAGATAATGGACGCATCTTCTCACTTAATACTTGTCATTCGGGTGTGAACATTGACCAGTCTGCAGTGAAGCTAAAGCATGACAATGTTGAAGTTGCATTAAAAGTATCTTTTTATATATCATTCACCGCTAAACAATCAGCGCCACCATGACTTTCTAACCGTCACCACTGAATAGTCTGGAATATGGGATGTACATTTGCTGTCCGTCAAATCCACCTTCGAGCTACAGGTATGAAAGCAATGCTTTCAATGTACAGTTGCTGCATAGTATCCTAAGTCGTAAGATCTGTGTGGCCGTGGAGTCGATGAGGGGCAAACCCGACGTGGTACCCGACTTCAGCTTCACTATCAATCCCCATCTGGACAGCGGGTAATATTGCTCGTGCGTGTCGATGCGGCGTTGGCGGATGATATCTGTCTACACGTTCGCTTAGCGTTGGTTCACGTGCAGTGCCACTCGCGCCACGATTTGGCTGATGCAACATTGCTGCTGATGTCAGCCGTCTGTAGAGAACGGCCGGCTCAAAGACTCTTGGCGCGAGTGCTGACAGAGTCCAGCGACAAATCAGCCAGTGTCTGTCGAAGCCCGCCGGTAACAGCTGTCGTGTTCCATTCGACGACTTGACCTCCGTCAGCTCGTGGACCCACGGACGCCCGTGCACAGCTCGAAATCACCCATCGTAGATGCTTCGTCGCGCCCCACTTGCGATAACCTGATTTGCGATCTTCCACAGCTCGTCTGTTTCCACTAGTGCCCAGTTAGACATGTTGAACAACCCCAGTGTAGCGAGAAGCTTGCAGTCGATGCGGCATAATCGTTTCGTTGCGTGCAGCTAGTCGCCGAAAATCTATTGCTGCTGAAGGCCACCATGGAAGCAACTTCCGAAAGATGCTGAGTAAGTCCCCCTGCTCGACTGGATTCACGTCTTCACCTTTGCGTGGGTCCCTTCAACAGCAGAGGTGGCTCGTATGCCGGGGTACTTGTGGCGGTCGATTAGATGGCGAGCAAAGCTGTCCTTGTACTTCCACCAGTGCTTGTTCAGGTACGTCGACAGATCAGGAGAAATGCGGTGAAGTACTGCGTACTCTGCACGGAAAGATTCCTCCGTCGGCGACTCTACGGCCCGGCGAAACTAGATCATGAACTCTTCAGTCTTCAGTGAGTTCTCGAACTTAGGTTGATTTGATTCTGGGTTCTGGACTTGTACTTGCCTCAGCACTTGTCTCGCTTTGCTGAGCGCGTTCTTGTTCATGTTCCACCGGCAAATCAGAGACGGGATTTACGCAAACACGCGCTTCATTGCGTTGATGCAAGCTAAGTCGCGGTCGATCAGAATCACTGACGGTCGATCCACGTCCAGCTCGACCGTGAGGAGCTGCAGCATGTTGAGTGCCCATGCAAAGTCCTCCTCTGTTTACCTGACAACCAGCACTGGCCAACTGAAAGCACGGAGTTCATTGCTGTCATCGCAATGATTTTTAGCAGCGAGAGGTTGTACTTGTTTGTCTTGGACGTATTGTCGAGTAGCAGCACCTCGGGATGTAGCTTGTACAGCTCACTGGTTGCTGGATGAGACCAGACCAGCCGCTGAACTTTGGATGTGTCCTGCCGCACCGTAAACTTGAAGAAGAACTTGTGTTCGCGTAGATCTTTAAACAGCGTTTCCATCAGAGTACAGCCTGACATCACCTCTTGACGGGTAGCGCTCTTTGTGTTCGCGATATCCTTTTGGGTCGCCAGTAATGAAGGTTTGCTTGTAGCAGTGACACGTAAATGCTTCGAATGCTGGTTCTAGCGACGACATGGTCGTCCACATACTCTTGGAGAGACGTAACTTGGGCGGCGGGAGTGGATATTGCGTCACGCTGTCGATGTGCTGCATGGACTCGAATGTCGTCAGATGGGTGATGATTGTGATGTTGACTACCGGTCTTTGTATGGTATATCTCCCACGATAGTTTCTCCCAATGCAGAGACTTTGCAAATCATTTGTGCTAGTCGCTAGCTTCTAATGCAGCAAGTTACTGTCGATGCCAAAGAAAGCCGCGCGCGTCCAGTTGGACACTCAGCTGAAGCGCGAGCTGTGTAGTATCCCGTTGTCCACCCGGACTAGTCGCTGCAAGGCCACAGCGCCTGGGCGGGTGAGGCTTTTCAGTTGCTGTAGGCAAATCCGCAGTGCGTCCTCCTCATCCTCTGTGATATTGAGCTTGAGGAAAGTTTGGAATTGAGTGGATTGAGAGCAGACATGCACGTCGATCTACTGCTAGCACTTGTTCGTTCTGCTCGCACTACATCTAGGCTGCATCCCTGGTAGGATCTATATGGAGGCACGCGTGCACGCGTGCACGCGTGCCTCCCTCCACTGGAGCTCGACTTCGAATATGCGCGTGCCACCATGACAGAAGACTGGATCGAGTGCGTGAAGCTCGCGTGTGCAAACTGCGTGTCGCTTAGTACTGCGACAGCGACACCACGCTTCGGCGACCGTGAGTCGCTCGAGGTACGCGACCGGCTCGTCTCTTACACTCCGCAACTCGTTGGCAGAACATAATCTATCAAGACTAACGCTCAAGTCGTCGCACACGCTGCGTGCCCAAGTGCAAGAGGAATCGCCAATGAACGGTATCGAAAGCTGCTAGATAGAGCCTCCATTTGCATGTTGTATCTTGCTCCTCACTTCAATTATTGAGCTGGCGCAATAAAACGTCTTACGTTTTACCTGGATGCTCAAATGACTTGCAACAACATGCATTTTGACATGCAATTTTGCTGTTTACTAGTGAGAATTATGCCGCTAATATTTTATTCATCAATGTCTGTAAGAAGGGACCCATTTTCAGGTCGTTTTTATGCTGTGTTCTAGAACGTCACTGGTCTGTTCTCTCATCGCCGCAAAAATCGACCACTCGAAAGACAATAGAGACCTTTCCGACGTGACAGTTTGGGTTCAGTTTTACAAAATGAGTTTACTGAAACGCTCAGCAACAGCAACAACACTTTTCCTTCCGAGCTCAATTGAGTTTCAGGAAGAAATGTTTTTATTTGATGGCAACCATTTGAAAAAAAAAGCGCGGAGCAGGCGGAGCTGCTCAAAGTCATGCAACAGTTTGTGAAGCGCGCATTGAAGACACACTAAGCCCATGCTGCGTAGAGTGAGATTACACGACGGTGATACCTGTAGCGTCGCCTCAAATACATAGCGCCGCCAAGAGGAGGAGCGCTAGAGCACGTAGCGAGCATTGCGAGTGGCGTGATAGACAGGCAAACGATCGTGCAGCGCAAGCAATAAACTACGAAGAACCCTGTATTAGGACGTACAACAGCAAGGGAGGCATGTTCTCTTCAGAAGCACAACCACCGCATTTGTTGACAAGGAGGCGCCATCACGACACCTTTGCGTGTGAGCTTGCTTTGGCGGAGTGTGTGAATCTGAATTTGCGTTTGAGACTCATTGCAGTGAATCACAACCCTGTACACAATTGAGATCAACTTTGAAAAGTTTGGTGTGGACGGTTCTTTTTTTGGACGCTGAAACTGAAACTCAAGCGTTTTTTGGTCTTCGAATGCTCTCTATTAGATTGTAAAAGTGGGGATGTACACACTAGCATTTGTTGATTTGAGCATTTGCGAGCTCGTGGTGACACCTTCAAAAGTTTGACTTTTATTTGAAAATACGTTCTATAATTTTCTATATTTAAAAATTTAGCCATACTGACGAAATTTTCTTAAATAAAGTATCAAAAAATTCTCGTCGGAAATTCTTTATCCGTCCAGCGGCCACCTCGTAGAAAACGACACTCACGGCTAAAGAAGATTTTGATGGCGCTTGATATCTCAACAGCCATGACGATCCAGCTAATGAAACTTTGGTGAGCTTCATAAAACACACTGATCGACATGCCCGTAAGTTTGAGCCCATAGACAAAAAAACAGCGAAGTTAGCATTTTCGACCACATACTCAAGGGTTCACTTCTTGCAAACATTGATGATTAGAATGTGGTTCCGTTTGCTTACAAATATGGTCACATTTATAATAATATAATAAATAAATGGGACCATCTTTGTAAAAAAAATGAGGTAGCTTTCAGCCTGATCAACACTCACAAGATAGTTTGACTCGCGAAATGCAAAACGTGACACACGTTCGGCTGCTCACTTTTGACGCGCGACTAGCAAATGTGGTGTGCATACGGCTGTCCACAGCAAACTTTCCGTTGACCTCGACGGCGGCGAGCAATGGTGCTGGGCCACCACAGACCGCCGAGCGATGGTCGACATTGCTGCATCGGAAGCACATAATGACGCGCTGTGAAGCATGACGCGGGTGACTGGGACTTAACAACTGGCTCGAACGGGCGTAATCTGTGCAGTTTGCTCGACCGCGTCGATCTTTATTGCTCGGTCTCCGAGTCGACACGCGCGGCGTGGTAGCCGCTCACGGCGATCACGCTGTAGTATTCACCCAGATTGATCGCAAAAGCTTCTTCCAGCGACGTCGGAGGCTTCCACGTCACGTAGAAACGTTGATGACCAGCGTACATGCCAGAAGCGAGTGCATGGTCTTGAATGACGACATGGATCGGGCATTTGACCACGCACAACACGAGGTGTCGTGCTCGCTGGATGTAGTCGATCATTGAACTGCGATCTTAGCGCAGCGCGAGGACAGAGCTATGGTGTTGCTGCTCATCCTACAGGGGCTCGAACGCGAAGCGCAGGTCTTCCTTAAGAGATACCTTCTTAGGAAAGCAGCTTGAATCAGCAGCGAGTTTGCCAAGTGCGCACTCCTTCGCCTTTTCCGTCAGTTTGCACAAGAGGAAGTGCGTGCGAGCAAACTCACTCGACTGTTGGCGAGCTTGGACAGCGGTGTCCACCATGCACAGCCATCGGGTGAGGGCACGGCGCTTCGAGCCCTTGCCACTGTAGTTCGAGACGTCAAGCTCGACGATGTCGGTCTTCGCTGGGTCCGCGGGTGTTGACGCTCGCCGACGCAAGGCGTAAGCTGGTGGTTGACGAAGATTACGACCACGGCGCGCTGGTTGCTGCAAGTCGTATTGCGAAACGCCGCAATGACGACGACGCCGGAGATTTCCGACAGTCAACGAAGCGCATCCTACTCCACCGGACTGAGGTGCTGGAAGTCCTTGTAGATCATTGACTTGCCACCAGCGCTTTCAATCTGAGGGGTGCTGATGGTCGCTTGGACAGACTACGACTGTAATGGGCCGCCCCCAATTCATGGCGGTTGTGTGTGCAACACCAACTCCTGGATCTTAACAGGCGACCCCAGGCGCCGAAGGGAATAACGTCATCGGATGATGTCATGAAACTCAAGGCAGAGTGTGTGTTGCAGAGTGATCACCTCTGAGCGTAACCATATGCAAAGTGATGGTCATCGCCCATCGGGAACCGGATCGGTGACGCGGGTCGACGCGACACCGAGGTTCAAGTGAGAGGCGCGAGCCAATCACATCACGGGGAGTTTTCCTGTGGATCTTCAAGTTCAAGCTGCAGACCGTCCCGGTCAATCTTATGGGTTGAACCTCAAGCTGCCCAAGGTTTTACACACATGTGAACGAGGTTTTACGCTTAAAACCTCTAGGAGCCCTTCGGGTGTTTTCAACAGAGCTGCGGCGGGTAGCGCCGCTAGCTGCACAGGAACTCATGCATTTTAACTCAGTTGCAAATTTACCTTCTACCACTCAAGTCGCCTCCGCTCCTCTCTCCAAGCCTCTCGGCCGAAGACTCGCCAGGACCGGCAATCGGCTCACACTCTCGTGAGACCCTTTGTCTCGCCAACGCTTCCTCAAACCTCGGGATCAGTGCTACCCAGCTCTTCGCTTTGCGTGACCAGGACTGGCTTGAGTCCCATTACAACGACGTGCTACCATGTGTTACATGGCCGGTATTCCGTGCCTTTGGCGTACATGTGCGCGGTTGATGACGCGATGACAGTACAGACGACCGAGTCTGTGCTTTTGCAGGTATTTTTAACTATGTTCTTTTATTATGAATTGGTTTTTAAACTAGCGATGTAATCAAGGGAACTACGGCTACGTAGAGTCACCCATTAGTGGAGAAGTATCCTGGTTGCCTGAAATGACCGTTCCTCCAGTCAATGAGAGACCTCCAACTGCAACTTAGGGAGGAAGTCGTAGATGCGTCCGAAAAGGGATGTACCAAGTAAAAACTATGAACGTACCTACTCGGGTGTGTACGGTGGCCCTGTTGCAAGTAAGGACCGCGCAACGCTCGTGCTTTTTGGGGACTCAAGCAGAACCAAGACAACGCCGTTCTTGGGTTCAAGACGCAAGCCGCGAAAGCCCAGACGCAACCGGAGGAGAACACTCGCGAGCGACACGGGTGGGTCAGGGCGAAGTATGTGGTGTGATAACGAGCCCAGCAGCAGGATCTTCAGATCGACCCGAACTTAAAATGTGTGTGATCGATAATGTATTTATGTATGCGCAGGTGGGGTGTTGTACTTGTGGGGCACTAACTGTTTGTGACCCCAGTTGGTGGAATGGGCATCTCTCTGTTGAGCTCCTTCGATACCATGTTGCGGGTCGCGCGGAGTTGGGGAAGCTGGGGTTGCTGCTCAGGGACGACTTCTCGGGTCGTTGGACTCGAGAGTCGTCAATTTTGCGGTCAGCATCAAGGTCCAGCTACTGTGTGTTCCGCCATGTGCGACATCCGTCTCCCAGAAAGCAGATATTGCGTGGAACCAGCAACCGAAGACGGACTTGCGAGCATCGTGGGTCTCAAACTTGCGAGAGCAGCTCGAACAGCGATACCCCATTCGGCCGGTTAAGCTCATATCTCCCACTTGATTGCAGCTGTGTGAGTGGGTACGCAGTGCGCGGGCCTCTGTATCTTCTGTATTTTCGACTATTCAAGTGGGCTTCAGGCGTGCCGACTTTGGCGCTGGAGTGGAGGCTGTCGACAGCGAGCTTGTCGACAGCGAGCTTGTCGACAAGCTCGAAAGTCTCCATTTTGCAGGCGATTCTGTCTGCTTGGATGATGGCCTATAATTTGAGTGGCGGGTCACTTTTGTTTTTTCCATTTCTGTTCAAATTTGGTCGCACTGCTTTCTTTACGTAAAAACTGTAGCCACTATCAAACAGACCAGCACTCACAAGAAATTGTGACGCTCGAATAGCAAGACGTGACGCGCGGTTGGAGAATATTCCGCTGGAGTCGTCAGCTTGGTGCTCACTTTTGTATTCGCGTCCTCTCGGACTCCCTTCCAGCCGCTTCAACCTAAGTCTACGATGCAGTCTTTGCACGCAACACCTGCATCACAGGACGACGTTCCAACACCCCCGCCGATGTCATTCAACCTGCAGCAGACTCTGGACGCCTCCTCGCTAGGCACCCCACCCCTACCTTCTCCAGCAGCAACAGCAACAGCAGCAACAGCAACAGCAACACCCCATACTCAAGCGACAGGAGCTGTAGGCGCACACGTGCAACCCACACAGCAGCAGATGAACCAGAAGAAGGTGAACAACAAAACGCAGCGCCGACTCGTCAGTGCGGCCAAGAAGCAGGCGGAGACCGTTCGTTCAGCAGCTGCGGCACAGCAGTGCAAGGACAAGAACAAGGACGCACAGGCGCCGAAGTCGGAGATCGAGTACTTCCCACCGTTCTCTGCAGACGAGCCGGCGCTCGGCTTCGCGCCGCCGCACGCGCAGCTCTCTCCAGACGTGCGCGAGTTCCTTGAGCTCGTGATGCGCCAAGCGGCTCAGGACGCGTCACGCGAGCACTTGGTGCGTCACATGCGTCGAGGGCTCGCGCAGATCGACGCGTTCCTCCAGCAGCAGCACACGGACGAGCACGGGGTCGCGATTCCAGACTTTGAGACGCTCGTGGCACGCGAGTCCGAGCACTGGAAGGACCACGTGAAGCAAGTGCGCGAGGACAAAGATATGCGCATCCAGGACCGCAAGCTGCAGGCGTCGCTGCGGGTCGCACTGAAGGGCATGGACCTGAAGGCGGGTCGTCCAGGCCGTCCGGACGACGCTGTGTACGCTAGCTCCGAGTACGCACGGACGCACATGCCACGTGGGAACTTCATTGCTGAGTGGCGTCCGTCGCCTACAACGACCGGCAGCAGCGCTGCTGCTACAGAAGAGACGGACGAGGAGACAGCAGCAGGGCTCTTCTTCCCCATCATCCGCGCGTACCGCAAGTTCACGGGCCAAGAAGACGACGGAGAAGAGAAGGACGCAGTGGGCGACGAGCTGCTGTCCAAGTTCTTCACGCGCCCCAAGCACGAAACGCACGACGTGATCACGACGACGAAAGAGAACGGCGAGGCCGGCCACCTCGCAGTGCTCAAGCGCAGCGATGGGCAGCTCCTCTTTGCGCTCGGCTCGAAGAACACGCATTTGCTCGCGCTCTCACTCGACGATGTCGCGACCGCGTGCGCCGCTGGCAATAAAGATGCGTACGTCGCGGCGGCGCCGATCGCCCGCGCATTGCTGACAATTCTGCAGCGACTCACGCCAACGCACCGCGTGTGGCTGTGCGAGTTCCTCTGGCAGACGCGTGCAACAGCGTCGTTCGAAGTGCTCTGTCCAAGCCACCAGCACGTCCAGCTGCTCGACTACATTGCAGAGGACACGCCCGTGTTCTACGGGCTCTCGCTGCCGTCGCTTGCAGACGCTCCGGTCGCGTACAGTGCCGAGATCTGCGTGAACCCCGTGCTGCTGTTCGAGTGCATGCGTGCGATCGGTGTCCGCACGGTGGCGTACGAGGTCGTGCCGTTCCAGTCCGAAGCGTACGCCCACGCCCTCAACGCTGTGAAGCACAGCCACCAGCACGAAGGCGCCGTGAACCTCTTCTTGGACGCGTCCGCGAGCGTCATCGGCTTGGAAAAGTTCAAGACCGTGTGGTACGTCTCACTGCGTGCGATCCGTGAGAAGGCCAAGACGTTCTGTCGCACGCTCTTCCCGACTGGCAATCGGACCGGGCCACCTCGCACGCGCGCAGCACTGCTCGAAGAGTCCTACGGTCTGATCCGAACGCGCTTCGTGAAGATCCGGAGCTATCTCCAGGTCTCGGCAGACGTCACAGACGCGTACAGTGAGCTTGGCTGTCGGTTCGTGGCGTTCCTGAGTGCTGAGGAGCTCCCAGAAGGCACGAGCGAGACGCAGGCAAAGCACGTCAAGCACCGCGTCGCCGACCTCTTCCCGCTCGTCTGGAAGGACTTTCTCGACCGCACGCACGCGACCGACGTCGTGTGCGCGTGAGTCGGAGACGCTCGTGTCGGCGTTCATCCCATAGAGAGAGTGTGTGCGTGTGCATCTGTACATCTATTGCCTCCGATCTCTTGACGCTCTGGGCTCTCGCAGCCTCCTCTCACAGGGTCGCTTGTCGGTCGTTGCTGCTGCGCACTCTCTCCTATCGCGTCTTGTCGAGCCACCACCATGTCTTGACCGTGCCGTCGTGCGAGCTAGACGCCATGAGCGCCTGCTTCTCGTGCCACTTGGCGTTGTACGTCACGCCGTGGTGGCCTGCGAGCTTCTCGAGCAGCTTACCCGTCGCCACATCCCACACGTACACCGCGCCGTCTTCTGAGCCGCCGAGCACGAACGCTTCACGCGGTCCGAACGACGCGCGCACAACGTTCTTCGCCGTGTTCTGGTGGCCTTTGAAGCGTTGCACTGGCCGCTGTTCGAGCTGGGAGCTGCTGCTGTTGCTCCCACGACTCGCTGCGACCGCGGCCGCCAAGCCGCCGTTCAATGCGGCTGTGTGGCTGCTGTGAATGCTGTTGCTGCTGCTGTGGTGACTCGACGCAGCGAAGCTGTGGCTGTGGCTCGGCCCACCGCCTGTAGCGGCCAAGTGCGCACGTGGAGCGTTCAGCATGCGCAGGTCCCATAGCCGGTTGCTGTTGTTGCGCGAGCCACTGAGCAGCGTGTAGCCGTTCGAGCCCATGGACACGGACGTGACTTCGCCGAGCGTCTGCCGGAGCGTGTGCACACAGAGGCCGCTGAGAATGTCCCAGAGCCGGATCGTGCCGTCTTTCGAGCCGCTCACAATCAGGTTCGCGTGCCGGTTGAACTGCGCGTCACACACAGACGCGACGTGGCCGCGGAACGTCTTCACGACAGCGCCAGTCTGGATGTCAAACAGCCGCACAGTCTGGTCGTAGCCGCCGGTAACGACGTGCGTCTCGCTCGGGTGCACGTTTACAGCGTAAATGTCACCGCCGCTCGGACTCTGCAGCGTCGCGACGCACTCGTTCGCGCTGGTCGGCAGCACAGCGGCCGAACTGCTGCTGCTGCTCCGAGACGACGTGACAAAAGCGCCACGGGAGCCGTTCGCCGCGTCCTCGTCGCCCCCATTGCTGCTGCTCTCGCTCAGCGCCGCCGAGAGCTCAGCCAATGGCGAGCGGAGGTCCCAGATCTTGACAGTCCCGTCGCCCGAGCCCGAGTAGAGCATGTCGCCAGCTGCGTTCGACGCCAGGTACCAGATCCGGGACGAGTGGCCACGGAGTTCGCGGGACCACGTCTCGCAGACGTCGCCGCCCCCTGTCGTTGATGGTGACGCTGTCGCTGTCGCTGGGAAGTCGACGGGCCAGAGCCGGATCGTCGTGTCGCTCGAGCCGGACGCGAGGAACTCGCCGTCTTGGCCCACAAACGTCGCGTACTTGACGTTCTGCGAGTGGCCGACGTACGTGCTCTTGACTGCGTTCGGCAGCACTTCGCACTCAAAGTCCCGTGCGAGGCTCGTGACTTTCGGCACAGTCTTAGGGTGGTACCGGCTGAACTCCATCTGGTACGCGACCGACTGGTGCAGCATGTTGACGAGCCGGTTGTCTGGCAAGTCGAGCCGTGCAGCTGCGTCGTCGCTCGTCACGAGCTCGTCGAGCTCAAACGTCGCCCGGAGCTGCTCGACGAGCTTCTCGCGGGACCGCACGACGCCCTCCCAGTCACGGAACGCGTCGACTTCCGCCACCGACTTGCACGTAAGCAAGTAGCAGAGATCCTTGAACTCACCGCGGTTCGCGACCGCTGCGATCTTCTCAAGCGGTTTGAGGTGCGTTGTGAGGAACGTAAAGGCTTTCTGGTACTCTTGCCGGTCAATGAGCTCGAGGTACTCTTGCTTCGAGAGCGCGTAGAGGAAACCCTGCTGCGCGTGGAAGCGCTTGAGGTGCTTCGACGTGAGCTTCGCGACGAGGTCCCAGTCACCCTCGAGCACGGCTTTCGCCATGCGCCGGAGCGCGTCTTTGTCTTGTAGCTTCTCGGAGAGCCGCACGTTCGCTTCGTCCTGGATCGTAGCGCTCGAGAGGCTATAGCCCTCGCCTTGGAGATACTGTACGATCATACCAAGCAGCTCGCGCTTGATCTGCGCGTGCTCCTGGTCGAACGTGGCCTCTGGCGGGATCGTCGTGCGGTGGAAGCCAACGTGCGACCACGCGGACGGTCGCCGCGCGCTCCCACTGTCGTCGCTCATGGCTGTCGGCGAGCTCCACGTACCTACTGAAGCTACAGTATTGCGACGGAAGGTGTTTTTTAGTGCGGGAGTTTGATTTCGTTTCTCATTGTACGGTTATTAATCCCCCAAACACGAAGCTTGTATTATTCACTGGTCGCCAAAAAAACGAGAACGGCAGGTAATTTAAAGCAACGCAGTCAGATCTGAGTGTTTGAAAGCGAAATTTGGTCAGATTGCTCACTGTTGCACGGTAAACACGGTGATATGCTCAGATCTGTATGAATCGCACTGGGTGCAACGATACAACAATTTGCTGACATTTTCCGCGTCAAAAAACAAGAACGGCATTTGAATAGTGAAATCAAATGTAATATTGGTGCAAATTGAATGGCTATCGAGTCTCCACATCAAATGCATGAGCTCACACGATTCGCGTCATTCGACAACAACAGCCATGTCGATCAAGCACGTTTCCGACATCGAGGCCGAGATGCGTGGCATGCGCACTGCTGGCATGAGCATCGCTGCCATCGCTCAGCAGACAGGTCACTCCAAGAGTGCAGTATGGCGAGCACTTCGTGCACCTCGGCGTCATGACGAGACTCGAGGTTGGCCACGTCTGCTCGATGGGCACGCGATCCACCGGCTTGTTCGGGATGCCAGTGTCCGTGGCGTGTCTGCCGCCCGCCTCCAAGAAGGCAACAGTCTCGCGTGCTCAGCGCGGGCTGTGCAGCGTGTGCTGCAACACACTGACTGGCTGATCTACGACAAGCTGGCGTCTCGTCTGCCCCTGACAGCGCGCCACAAGCAGGAGCGTGTCAAGTGGTGCGAGGCGGCGTTGACCGACAGATAAGGCTCGGCATTCTGGCACGACGGGATTTTCAGTGACGAGAAACGCTGAAGTCTCGACGGACCTGGCAGCCAGCGCATGTGGCAGGACACTCGGCAGCCGCCTCGGACAATCGTTCGCCGCCAGATAGGGGGCGGCCTGATGATTTGGACCGCGTTCAGCAGGAAGGGTAAGAGCAGCATCGCTTTCCTCGAAGGGAGGCAGAAGGCCGTCAACTACGTGGCAACGCTGGAGCAGTATTTTCTCCCGTTTGCAGCCGAGATCCACCCTCGCGGATACGTTTTTCAACAAGACAACGCCGCAATTCACACTGCGGGCCACACTCGCTCGTACTTCGACGAGCGCGGAGTTCAAGTCATGGAGTGGCCAGCTCGAAGCCCAGATCTCAACCCACTAGAGAATGTGTGGGGGGTTCTGACAGCTCGCGTCTATCTTGACGGCAGACAGTTCTACACTGTCGATGAGCTCAAGTCTGCGATCACACGCGAGTGGGAAGCACTTGAAATCTCGTTGCTCGAGACACTTCTCGATTCAATGCCACGGTGGCGTTTCCTTGTGAATAAGGCAGGAGGCGAGACTTGCAGATTTTAATGTCATTTACATTTGGTTTCACTATTCTAATGCCGTTCTTGTTTTTTGACGCGGAAAAATGTCAGCAAATTGTTGTATCGTTGCTCCCAGTGCGATTCATACAGATCTGAGCACATCACCATGGTTACCATGCAAAAGTGAGCAATCTGACCAAATTTCGCTTTCAAACACTTAGATCTGACTGCGTTGCTTTAAATTACCTGCCGTTCTCGTTTATTGGCTACCAGTGCACAGGTTGCGCTTTTGCCCAAAGCCTGTATAAAACTACTCCGTTCCAAAACAAGTGAAGTTAAGCATTCAAATTGATGCCATTTAGCGAATATTGGCTCAAATGTCATTTGGGAGGTACGTCTGTATAGCTCTGAACATGCTCTGTCGATTGCAATGCCAAGAAGTTAGTATAACGACTACTTGCAAGCGTGACAGGCAAAAATGTTCACTCTATTTGCACAAAAACTAGACATTTATTAAAAATATTGTCTATTTGGTCATTCATCTGCCTCTTTTTACTGGTTGAAGTATTTTGATCCCTCTGGCATACTAATTTCAAGATAAAATACCTTTACAGGCTAAGGGCCCTTAAATATCGGACACAACAGGAAATTCGAACGAGGCATACTGAAACCAAAAAAAATTTTTGGGGCGCAAAGCCGCTGAAAATGCGTTGTCGATGTCTCGGTGCCACTCCTTCCCTTTTCACGACTCGTCTGCCACAAATTGATAATTTTGAAAAAGGAGGTTGACCTACAAATCAGTCTCGCACATCTTCCCCACCAGAATCGATAATTGTACGTCGCCAATCTTCCATATCCAAGCCGAGTCAAAACGATATCGCCTCGCCCATCAGTCGATTTTTCTCGTTGGCGCGCGAAAATTTTGATGGCGAAGGCCACTCACAGATTTTGCGCTCAAGCGAGAAGACGAAAAGGCGCCGGGAGATCTCGATCATGCCATGGTTGTGGACCGGACCGGGTGGTGACGGCTTGAGGGGTACGCTTGGGACAGATGACGTCGATTAGGAGAGCGAGGTGATCGCGTACAAATGAGGTATGTACAAGCGTGTGATTTGTTTCTGCACGTTTACCGCACTGAACAAATGTGGGTTGGTCCAGCTAAGCGCAAGCGCCAATCGCGAGGTGCGTCAAGAGCTTATAACGCATCGACTCCGAGAGCCCTGCCGACGTCAGCTGCACCCGCGGCCTCGCCGGCAGGACAAGCGCCGCCACCCGTACCAGCACCCCCGATGTTACCCGCACACGCACCCACGACATCACCCGCTCCCGCATCGGGAACGCCACCCATTTCCGCGCCGTTGGCGCCCGTTGGACCCATGCTGTCGACGTCAAGATTGTCGTTCAACAAGTCTGCGACGGACAAGACCCCGTTGCTCATCCACCAAGCTCATCGCGTTGTGAGCGCGCAGACCGCGTATTGTGTCAGCTATTTTTGGCGCTGAGTTGTGCTTATCATGTATGATACTACGTATTCAAGATTTTTTAGTGCGAATCATGTACATTCTGTACATGTTTATGGCGTGTTTAAGGCGTGTCGCTACAAAAATTGCAGGACGCAATTGACGTCGCGGCACTCAACATGAAGTGTGAGCCCACCACTTTCAGCCAAGCTACTTCAAATCATTAAGAACATTGCAAAGAAGCACAAAAGCCGCCAGGACGGGATATTGAGAGAGGCACGCAATATCGCGCAGAGCAAAGTGGGGCCTAGTATCGACCAGCGCAATGTAGTGCGTTCGCTTTTGCACAGTCGTAGGTGCCAGAGCTGTCGACTGCGTTGCTCGCAAGGACCGCCCAGGCGCTCAACAAGCGGCGGCGTGTCCTTGAGTGCTAATGAACTACTACAGCTGGATCTGCGAGGCGGATGCGAGGCTGCTGCAGCGCAAAAGGTGAGAGCGTCACGAGAGTGTGTAAGCAGACTGAGAGTCGTTTGTTTGAGTCGGCTGCGAGCGCTTGTGATGGTGGGAGGCATTGCCAAAGCGACGTCAGTGCGTATTCAGATGGGCCGGGGGGGTGAGTCTGTATTCGTGTGGCTTTGCGATGTCGTGGTCGCTTCTGTGTCAGCCCCAATGCTTGTGTGTGAAGTTCGAGTTCGTGCGAGTAGGATGTGCAGGAGGTATCGTTGTCCAGCGACACACTCACCACTTGATGACACGTTTCTCGCTTGATTTTCGAGACTGCACCTCTGTATCTTATCCTGTATAAGCTTGCCTGTTTGAATGCTGATGATATTTCAGATTCGTTTTCGTTGTGTTCGAATCTGGCCAGTGACGAGGAGGATCGCAAACAGAGTATGACCAAAAGGGGGCACTATTTGGGTTGGAAATGTGACTTGGTTCTTGGATGCCCATCAAATTTGGCAAAATCGGAGACCTGTTTTCTCTACGAATGAGAGGACTCATCATTGGCGACTCGTCCCTGCACACTCCTTGTCCAGTATAATACAGTCTTTCGAGAATTTCTAAAATTGTATATGTCCAAAACCTACAGGATAAGGATCGACACATCTCCGATTTCAGCATCTCTTTCGCAAGTCTCTTTCTCTTTCACAGGGATCAACAAAGTCATTGCATACAAAAAGCAAGTTTAAGCTTATCTTGTACAGGGATTTTGCGAAGTGACTTTGCCGACTGGTCGTCGCGACGACTCAGTGCGAGTCGTGTTGGGTTTAGTACCCGCAGTGCCACCAGAGCTGTCGAAGCAGGAATCCAGTAGCTGGTGCCACCGAACGCAGCTGCGCCGTATTGAGGAGTGATGGTAGGGAGGTCGCACTGAACCTGGATACAGGGCGTTGTTGTGAGGTGAGATTGTGAGGCCAGGAGAGCCCGAATGAACCAGTCGAAGATTTGCGTGTACAAGCACACACAGCGTGGGCAAGGGCTCGCCAGGAATAGGTGCGAGAGCCTCTTTGAGTGTCCAAAGTCGCTCCGATACAAGTTAAAGGGGTGCGGATTTCATCCAGTCTTGGCGGGTTAACATTATCATGGACACGCAAAACGAACAAGTCACAAACCGCGAGAAATTGGAACCATCGATCAGGAAGAAATGTTCGTACGATTTGTGATTTGGAGTACAGGCAGATCTCCGAAATTGAGTTCCAATGAATATGATAGCTTTCTTTCTTAATAATTTCAATAGTATCAAGTATAAAAGTATCTTGCTCAAAGAATAAGTTGTCGTAAAAAATTATTCGAAGGTAAAAACTATCTGCATTTTGTGAGTGTTTGATCCTGGTAATGATGCTGTCGCACGAAAACTTAGTTTATTTACCAGTAGTACTACATCCGTAACCGAAAAGTTGTCGTGTACCACTGTGCATCGCTGTCACAAAATAGTTGTCATGTTTTCTGTATACAAAAACGAAGTCTAAATGTAGATGCCTCGTAGCCCACCAACCCACTCGAGTGTATTCGAGCGCGTTAAGCGCGTCTTTGGAAGCATAAAGCTCCCGTTTCTCTTTGTCACGATCGTACAGAAGATGCTGGGCTGTAGAGATGGACAAGCGAGCTCAACATCAAGCCAAACTTCGTGGGATCCTTCTAGGTATACAAAAATCAAGTCAATTTTGGCCAACATCAAAATGCACTGAAACTAACACCAATCGATTCAGCACCACGAGGCGAGTAATAAACAATCGCTCTCAGCTCATTTGGAGCAATATTCATAAAACTAC
>JAASFJ010000563.1:0-19726 GCA_023333755.1 Globisporangium uncinulatum
TCCACAGCTGACAGCATCTTTGAACACACGCCGACAGAGCGTTGGACGGCAGCAGCAGTCGCTCGAACGGTCAAACCAGCACCTCTCAGTGTCAAAATGCTGTTCCGCTCTTCAGCAGAGAGTTCTCTGCCCCGCACCATTTTTCGTTATGACAAGTGCGTCTGCAGGTAGCAGAAACGGTGGGGAGTATAACAAACATGGTTGGACGCCGTGAGACCAAGAAATGAATGGTTGAGATAAATCTTCCCTCGCCCGTATTTTATGTTCACAATTCATGTCACCCTCTCAAAAGTGTTACCTGAGCACAGAGCAAAAACTACTTGGCGAAATCGATCGATTTTTGGTGCGTTCGATCCGCAATCGTTTTGGCTTCATTTGAGCACGTTTTGAATACGAAAAAACGAGTTTTGATTCCGACAGTCTAAAATATGTCCATGCTCACAAACCACTGTCGGGGACTGTATGTAGAGATAGTAAATGTAAAGCACTTATCTTGCTAAATGAATGAAATGACTATTCGCAAATGTGTACATAAAATGAACCAGAATGTGAAAGTCAGCGACGAATGAAAGCTTCATGAAATATACAGTACTTCTCCTATGTAATCTCGACATTTTTCTGATTGATATCTATCCATAATTATCTCTTAATGCACTGTTGATTCTGATTTTGTTGCTTTTCGTGTCGCGAATTCTTCTGCTGCACGCTCGCTCACCTCCCGGCGGTGACTCTTTTTTGATGAGCGTTCTGCCATTCATTCGCGCACTACCGTAGCCGCACGCTCACGCAGTCAGTCACATACTTCCCAGCGCCTCCCGATATCCGCAGCTGCACGCGGACGACACGCGGCCATCCATCCGTCCTTCCGCCCACCCCACTTCTACGAAGCCACAGCCGCCCCCACACAGCAATCAGTTTATGAAGCCCCGTGACGCCTCTGCAATGCTCGTGGACCACCGGCGCCAAGCGCTCGCGCCGCCGCCCGCCCCGAGTCGTGGCGACGACGCGCGCAAGAAGAAGCCGCAGAAGCCCAAGCAGCCGCTGCCCAAGAGCTCGACTGGCAGCAATAGCAGCAGCAGCAGCGCCCTGGTGACAGCGGCCAGTGTAGCGGCACCGGCACCAAAGAAAGCGACGGACGGTGGCAGCACAGCGAAGAAGAGTGCGTGTGTGGTGTTGTTTGTGCGAGGAAAGAGCGAAAGGAGAAGAGAGAGACTGACACCCACGTGTATGTATGTGTGTGTGATTGCTTGCACAGGCTTCGGGAAGCCATCGAAGGTGGCAAAGAAGAAGGCGGCAGCAGCAGCAGCAGCAGCCGCGACACTAGCAACAGCTGCGACTGCAAAGGACGCAGCAGCGGCAACAGCGACAACGCACCAACACCAGCAGCAGCAGCGCATTCTGGACCCCGACAGCCACAAGAGCCGCAACCACACGCTCTTTCTCGCGCCGAGCGGCTTGGCAGCGCCGAGTTGGGGGCGGAACCGAAAAGAGGCGGCTGCGCTCTCTGTCGCACAACGGTACGAGAGAGTCTCTCTCTTTGGTGAGGACGAGTGGACTGACTCACGGAGTGTACGGTAGGCTGCACGCCGAGATCCTCGAGTACGCGCAGTACACGCGCAGCACTGTCGACGCCATGGCGGTGCACATTGAGGTCATGATTACGAACGTCCGCGCGTGTGTGCAGTCGCTGTGGCCGCGGTCGACGGTCGAGACGTTCGGCTCGTACTCGACCGGCATTTGGCTGCCAAGCAGCGACGTCGATCTCGTCATCCTGGTGCGTCCGTGCATAGAAACACTGTGATGCGACGTCACCGCTGGGAGGCACGCGCCTGACACTGTTGGACTATGGGTTTGGCTCCATCAGGACGTTGTCGCAGCGAACGACGCGGTCGCGACTGGCAAGAACCTCCACCGCCTCGCACGCGCACTCGAGTCCCAGCCGTGGGTCCACTCGCTCCTCGTCCTCGACTCGGCCAAGATCCCAGTGCTCAAGCTCGTGAGCGCCGACACGCGCGTGCCAATCGACATTACGTTCGAGTCGTCAGCGACGCACAGCGGCCTGATCGCGCGCGACCTCATCAAGCGCTACAACGACGAGCTCCCGGAGCTCTACCCACTCGCAGTCGTCTTCAAGCAGCTCCTGCGCGAACGCGACTTGAACGACGCGTACACGGGTGGGCTCAGCTCGTACTCGATCGTGCTCATGATTGTGCACTTCTCGCAGCTCTGGCGCAACGGCGAGCGCTGCTTCCAAGCCGCTGCGATCTACGCGTCGGGCTCGCTCCCGCCAGCGCCAGCAGCAATGGCGACAGCCGACGTTGCACGTGTCGCAGCATCGACCAAGGCGGTGGTTAGCAGCCGAGCGGACGCGCCACCGACGGAAGTGGGGACCTCTACGAAGCTGTCGCTGCCGCTGTCGCCGACGTCGTCGTACGCTGCTATTGTGACGCGCTCGAAGGCGTCGACGTCGTCGACGGATGTGTCGTTGGAAGCAGACAGGAAGGCGAGCAGCAACAGCAACAGCCACGCCAGGACGTCCGCCGACAGCGCGACAGTACAGCGCTTTAGCTACGCTGCTGTCGCTGCTGGGATCGCGAAAGTGTCGACAGAGGACGACAACAAGAAGAAACGGTCGGCGCCAGCGCCGCCGTCGAGCTACGCAGCGGCCGTCGCAGCTGCTGCGGGTTCCAAGCCGTCGGCTGCAGTAGTGCGGACTGCGAAGTCCAGCAGTTCAGCGACGTCGCCAGCGTCGGACACGCAATTGGACGCGGTGAGCGTCACGAGCAGCAGTGCGGACACGGAGGACTCGTCGTCGTCGTGCAGCTCGTCGTCGGCTGCCGACAGCGACGACGAAAGCACCCGACAGCAGCAGCAACTCCAGCTGTCGCAACAACAACCACAACCAGAAGACCACCAAGCAAACGAGCTCATGTGTCTGGGCGAACACACACTCCTGCTGCTCGAGTACTTTGGGATCATCTTTGACTACCGCAAGAACGGCATCTCGATCCGCGACGGTGGGTACATTTACCGTCTGGCTGACCACGGTGCTGCAGGCGTCGGGAAGCCTGCGCTCGTGATCGAAGACCCGATCCACCCGGACCGCAATGTGAGCGCGAGCAGCTTTGCGTTCCCGAAAGTCGTCGCGGTCTTTGAAGACGCGTTCTACGCACTCCGGTACTACCGGCCGAGCAAGTTTGCCCCGTCGGCGCTGAGCTGTCTGCTGAGCTCGTCTGGGCACTCGAGCCACACATCCAAGTGCAACGCTGGCGCGATCGTCAGTAGGTGAGTTGCTCTCATACGCACTGTTGTTGTCATTTCCAGTATCACGAGCCAGCAAAGGGTGTGCGGACGAACCAAGTTGTAAGAAGAGTGGGTGGAGACGAAGCCACCACAGAGTTAGTAGCGTACGTAGCGAGCACAAGCGACCATGTAGTCTAGCGAACTAGGGGAACAATAGAGCGTCGGTCGCAAGACAAGCGTGCCTTTGCAGCAACACAGCAGTATCACAGGCACTCCCTCTATCGCGTTCGCGTCCTCTCTGGCAAGCTAGCTATCGCTATGACCGCTTCCTCTCTCTTAGTCCTCGTACTCGAACGAGTCGTACCCGCCGTCGCCGTCGTCGCCCGTGTTGAGCTCTGAGAGCAGCGCCTTGACGCGCGCGATCGCAGCCGACGTGGACGCGAGCGAGTAGGAACTGTGGCGCTTCGTCGCGACAAGCACAATGTCCCGGTCTGCAGTCTGCGCCGGCTCCATGTCGTCCAGCACGACACAAACGCTGCCGTCTGGCAGCACCGCCAGGTCGTCGCGGACGTTGTCGCTCGCGTTCCGGAGCCACGACTCCTTGGTCGCTAGCAGCGCCACGAACTCGTCCACCTGCAGCTGGACGACGCGACGCGACAGGAACGGCAACAGAGCACGCGCACCGTCGTCCACGAGCTCGTACCCAGCGCCGACGCGACGCAGCGCCTCGACACCGGCTTTGTACACGACGATTCGCCCCTTGTACGCGTCGTCCAAGAACGCCGACACGGTGGGCGTGACAAGATGCACCGACGTGTCTTTCGCGAACCCACTGCGCTCGAGCAAGTCGGCCCGCTGGAGCTCGTGCGAGACGCCAAAGAACGTCCGGATTGCCTTGAGGTGCTTGTCGTCGATCGCACTAAAGCTCCCGAGCACTTTCTTCGACTGCTTCGCCTTCTTCTTCTCGAGCTTCTGGCTGCTGCTGGTCGTGGAGTGTGGCGGCACTGCGGCTGGGCCTGCTGCCACCGCGTGCGTCGCTGTCTTTCGGATCACGGCGACAAAGAGCCCGTGCGTGTCGTTCTGGTGCGGCAGAATCCGCACGCATCGTGTGAGCTGCATACACGCAGTCTCTGACGTTGTCGGCGGCCACATGGTCGCTCGGAGCGACCGCTTCTGGTCGTCCGAGGCGTCCTCCCACGCAACCACTGTCGCCAGTTCCGCGTCGACAACGTTCCACGACGCGCAGCCGGGCGAGCGCACGAGCCCTGGGAGCACGTGCGAGAGGTCAACGAGCTCGTACGCGCCGTCGCCAGCACGCAGGAGCTCGGCCACGACCGCTTCGTTCTCGATCGGGTTGAACGACCGCGTGCAGTAGAGGACTGTGCCGCCCACCTTGGCGAGCGACGCAGCCTTCGCCACCAGCGCGACCTGTTGGCTGTGGTACCTGAACGCAGTCGATGGGCTCCACGTGCGCCACTTCTCTGGAAGCTTGCGAATCAGTCCGTCGCCAGAGCACGGCGCTGAGCAGACGACGCGGTCAAAGAGCGCGCTCTCGACGTCGCGGCTGTCGGCACCTTCGTGTGGCTGGGGGAACTCGAGCGCCTTGTGCGCAGTCACGACCACGTTCCGCGCCAGCGCGAGCGTACGCGACAGGCTCCGGTGGGCGTTGCTGGCTGCGCTCGCGTCGCGTTCGTTCACGACGAGCAGACCTGCGCCAGAGTTTGCAGGGGTAGCGTCGCTCTCGCTAGTCGACAGCGCCGCTGCGACCATGGGCGCGCGGTGCTCGCCACCGCCGCAGAGGTCGAGGACGCGGTCGCCCGGCGCGACTTGTAGGAACGCTGGGAGGATGCTCGTGGACGGCTCTGACCGCAGCAAGAGCCCAAGGTGGCCCTGCGAGCGGAAGTAGTTGCTCAAGTCTTTGAGCGGCTCCGACTTGCGGAAGCTCTTGCTGTCGACTGAGAGCTGCACACACAGAGCCATTCGTCCATGGGGGTGAACCATTCGTCCATGGAAGTGAGCCTCCCATTTGCTGGCTCACTCGGTGCTTGCGTTCCACTCTCGCACCTTCCAGATCGCCTTGTTCTCGGCCCACGCAACGGGAGCGAACGTGACGCTGTGCTCGTCACCGGACGCGAGCTTCACGGTCCTGGCGCTCACGTCAAAGTCGGTCTCCAGTGTGCCCGTTACGATCTCGGCCAAGCTCTTGTAGTTGCCTGCATGCAAGCAAGCGTTACGCTCTCTTTCGTTACGCCTACACACAGAAACAAACAATTGACGCACCGTTCACGCGCACGTGTACGGGCATTGGCTGTTTGAGGCTCGTGACGAAGTGCGTCCACTCGTCAGTCGAGAGCGCGAGCAGCTCCTGGTAGTAGCGCTCGAACGCACGGTTGTCGCGCTCAAACTTGCGCCACACAATCTTCTGGGCTTTTGCTGCGCGGCTCTGCGACCGCAAAGCGGCCGCCTCCTGTTGTGCAAGCTCAGCGCGTGCGCGTTTACTAGGCCGCCCACTAGCGGAAGCAGCCGCGGTCGTCGCGAAGTCGCGCACAGCGCCGCGCTCAAGTGACTGGGCAGTGGCTGCCAGTGCTGCGTCGCCAAAAAGCTCGTCGTCGCTGCCGTCGCTGTCGTACGCGGCGACGGCAGCTTTGGCAGCTGGCTGCTGCTTGTGCCGCTTGTTCACCATCGATGGTATCGAGTGAGCTGTTGTACTTGGTGGTGGTTGTGCGGCACAACTTGTGCCAGCTCCTTTTCGTGTCGACCAGCAACTGTGACTGCAGATTTTCATACTTTTGATAATACCGGTTGGAACAGAAGGAACAAAATTCGGAAAAGCAGCATCTCTACTGTAGTTACCGGTACTCTCACTGAATTTTGTCGCGCATCAAAGTTTGGATCGTTGTGGAGCAAGATAGCCCACTCATGATCGACGCCTGGACAAACAAGGTGGAGCCGTTCCTGCACGCGTGGCGCTGGTGCTGTTGAGGCAAGTACAAGTGCTTGAGCTTGTCATAAACAGTTTGGCGCCATCCAGGCTGGTTGTGAATCGATGTGTTTGTGAGGACCATGCTGGATGTGAGAAAGCACATTGCGAGGGAACGCGGAGTCACACAAACATGCACACCCAGTGCAAATTTCGATAGTGACGAAAATGAGGATTATTGAAAAGGTTTCTTTTCCACAATGAACAAAATGAACGCACTCGGGTTTCTTCACATTGTCCATGGCCAAAGAATTCATTCGTGTCCAACCTCGTTCGCAGGGAGGAATGAGGAATGGGCGATGCTTGGTCAGCTAGTTAACATCGAGACGCGAGGTCAGCACGCATCTTCTCAATCGAGTCGCGACGAGCTGAGCATGTCCGCCAACTGTCCATTCAATTTTGTCCAGTCTGATTGCGCCACTGTTTATGACAAGCTGAAAATTACATTTGTAGCCTCAGCGGGACTTTTCAAGCCATGTCGCAACCCCACCAGCAACAAATGAATTCCAATATGCCCAAACAACTTCTTATATATTTGTTGACTTGCTAAATGTGATTTCTTGGTCGAGGGAGATGTCGTGCTTCTACATTCCAACTTCCCGCGAATTGCCCCAACTGTTTCTATGGACTCATTCGCTCTGCATTCCCTCACCTCCCCTCGACCCGCTTCTCACGCTCTCTCGCACACCTAATTCACCGCCCCAATGAGTCCCCACACTCAAATACGCAGCCAAAGCCTCAAGCTGAAGCCGAAGCCGCGCCGCCGCCACTCCGCCTTCCTCTTCACCTTCTCGAACTCCCCAACCGAGCGTTCCGGCCGCCGCGTCCCTGCGTCCCCCGCTCCGCCTTCGCATCCCTCGCCTGTTGCCCGAGGAATGCTGAAGGACTGCCCGCAGCACCAGTGGATCAACCAGCGCAGCCACGAGACCCGCACGGCCTTCTGGCAAACGTACTGATTCGTCCCGCGTCCTACCACCCACTTTCACGATACCGAACGAGACGACGAGAGGCAGCAGCGGCTCCGCGCCAACTGCGATGCCGTCCGCCAGCGGCGACGCGCTGCTAACAGCCCTGTCGCCCGAGAACCTGCAGACAGTCCTGACCTGCCTCAGTATGACGGACCGCTTTGCGTTGCTAAGTACGAGCCGGACGCTGCTGGCCGAGCCGATTGCGACGACGTTCGCGTCTTTCTGCGGCGTCTGCGCCGAGTGTGCAGGCAAGAACCCCCATCTGTGCAAGCGAAAAGACAATGAACGCCCACTGTCGTTCTGGAAGTGTTTGCTGGAACGTTCTGGCGTGAAAGCGCTCCGGGAACTCCGGCTCGCGAGCTGCAACGCAGTGACCGCTGAGCTGCTGCGGGAGTCGCCGTTCACCGCCCGCGCGCTCGCGGGGCTGCACGTGCTGGACCTGAACCGCTGTGACGCGCTTGGCGCTGACGGGGTGCGTGGCTGGTAGCATTGGTTGGTTAGACGCCTTGGATCGAGGACTCATGTGTTTTCTTATGTGGTGGCTGGCTCTCAGCTGATGGTTCTCGCAGAGACGTGCACGAGTCTGCGGGAGTTGCGGTTCCGAGACATGGCAGTGGACAGCAAAGCGCTCGCGCAGCTGCTCCGTCGCAACCACGCGACGCTGCGGGTCGTGGACTTGCTTGGCTGCCATACTGTGACTGGCACGGATGTGCGACACCTCATAGTGTGTACAGAGCTCCAGGATTTGAGTCTCTGGGGCTGCCACAACGTGGAGAATGCCGCGATCGCGCACGTCGCAGCGAGCTGCCGCCAGCTGCGTCGCTTGAACCTGCGCTACTGCCACAAAGTCGACGACAAGTACGTTGATTATTGTGCTGGAACCTACTTCCCAAAAAGAAAGCAAAAGGCTGCGGACCCGATAACTGACTCAGGTTGAATATGTGCCGGTCGTTCGCAGACTCATCGCTACAGTCGCAGCATCGCTGCCGAAGCTCAAGGACCTGAACCTCCGCTACTGCTACAAGCTCACGGACGCGGCGGTCGCGACGATCTGCGAGCAGCTGCCGTTGCTCGAGACGCTGAATTTGTCGCAGTGTTCGCGGGTCACGGACGCTGCGATCCTGCGGGTCGTCGCGTCGCTGCGCGGGCTCAAGGAGCTCCGGCTCTGGGGCTGTGCGAAGCTGACGTCGGCTGCTGTGTTCGCCATCTCGTCGGGGCTCCCGTCGCTCAGTCTTGTGGACTTGCGCAGCCGCGACAAGTTTGAGGCAGTCATTGGCGGCCCCACGGCGCTCAAGTTCCTCATCCAGACGTACCGCAACACGCTCGCGGAGTGGGAGCAAGCGGGCGAGCAGGTCGGCGTGTTCAAGCGCGCGCGGCTCTGCGCGGTCGCGGCGTGATGGCGTCATCCTCCCACATGCGACCACCAGCCAGCTCTGGTCTTCTTCTTTCGCTTACTATCTGCATATCGCTTCCTCTTCTTGACTGTTGTGGTGAGTCAGTCAGTCGTCACTCATAGGGAGTGACTGTCGTTCGTGAGCCCCTCTTGATCTGCTCGTAACACTCACGAACCTCCAATCCTATCGAGTGAGAGTACCTTGTGTAAGCTGGTGTCGTCTCTGCCTAATAGGCAGTGCCTATCAAAGTGTGTGTATTGAGTGGGGTCTTGGGGGCGACGATCAGCGAGTGCAGAAGCGTCGAACTTGTCTACGACGCTTTGTCGCCCTCTCGCTCTTCTTCGCTCTCTTTGCGTGTCGGACTGTGCGTCTCCCGCGTCGCTCTCACTGCTCCAGGATCGTGCGCACTTGCAGCGGCACGCCACGGCGCAGCACCAGCAGCGAGTGGAGGTCGGCTGCGTGCAGCGAACTGGACGTCGCGCTCAGCGTCTCGAGCAGGAACGTCGTGTTCTCTTTCTCCACCTGCGCGCACATGCATACACAACCTGTGAGTGACTCGCCCTCACAACGACACAATGACACATGCGTACCGCTTTCAAAATCGTCGGGAGGATCTGGCGGTGGGGTTCCTCGCTCTTCGCGTCGTCGCCGTCGCCTGCCTCCTCTTCATCTCCGTCGCGCTTCGTCTCCTCTGCTTCGTTTGTACTGCTGTCGACAGACGCACGCTTCCGACCGGCCGCCGACATCGACAGCGCCATGGCCTTGGCCAGCAGCATGGCTTCCTCGTCGTCGCCGCTGGCGCTTGGAACGTCCAACAGGTCCTCCGGTCCTGCGACAGCCGCTCTCGTCGCCACTTCTGGCACCGGGTAGCTCAGCTTCTTGTACAGCAGCAGGTACACAGCGTCCGAGACCGAGTTCGCCACAAGGCGGTTGATCTCGGCCCAGTGTGAGCGTTCGACCTTCGTGTCGTTAAACTTGATCCACGGCGCCGACGGCGAATCCTCAAGGTGCAGCTCCTGGGTCGTGTCGTCGTTCTCGCGGCAAAAGCTGTAGTAGTGGCCCGAGTTCGCCGTCATACCGCTGTGGATCAGCACGCCGTAGAGTCCGTAGTGACGGCGTCGCTGCCGGTCGTCGCTCACCGCGTCGTTACGTTCGTCGCCAAACACGACCGCTTCGTCTTCAGGCGACAGCGGTGGCAGCGCCAGCAGTGCTGGGAACGCGACGTCATGGAGCGACTTGCGTGTCTTCTGCTGCGTCCAGTCGTAGTACATGCGCTTGACCGTGAGGATGAGGTGCGCGGGCGGCGCAACGACCACAGTGTGCGTACGCGACTCGGTCTTGCGTGCGCACTGCGAGCACTCGAGTGCGTTGTCGCCGCCGAGCGTGCGAGTTGCGTCGAAGCGCGCGAGCATTGACGCGAGGTCGTGGCGCCACACGCGCTCGGACGCGATCAGCTGGCCGTCTTTCCACTCGGTGCCATAGTCCTTCTTGAACCCGATGCGCACGGACGCGTCCTTCAAGAGCTTCCAGCTGCCACCACCAACGACCCCGCTGCTACTGGTGCTCGCACTCGTGCTGGCCGCTGCCGCACCGCTGAAGACCGTGACCCCTGCTGTCGGTTCGTCGCAGCCGCTCCACCAGCCGTCGAGCTCGTCGCCAGCGTCGTTCAGCCGCCACTCACACGGGTAGCTCGCTGGCATAAAGTCCGACAGCGTCGTCGGGTGGGTCTGCGTCTCGAGGCTCCAGACGCCGAGCAGCCGGCGGCTCGGCGGCGTCTGCGTCGACGTGAACGCAGTGGCACGGAACGCTCCAGCGAGGTGGCCGTGCAGTATCGTCCCGAACTTGCCTTCGACGACCCGCGCGTCCGCCACACTCTCTGCTGCCGACAGCGACAGGAACCGGCTGAACCCTGTCGGCACAGCCGACGTGACTTCGTACTCCCCGTTCACTGGTGTCTCGACAGGCAGCACGACGTGCGCAGGGTCCGTCTTTGCAAAGCACAAATGGATCGCGACGCCAGTCGTGCCTTGGTTCACGTTTGCGTCCATCCCGAGTGGTGTGTGCTGGATCTTGGTGAACTCTGTCGGCACAGCGTCCACTTGCGGACCAGACGTCCACATCGGAGCGACGTCCATCAGCACCTTCTCGTGGGCAGCGCCGGTCGCACGGCGGTAGCACACGAACACTGGGACGCCTGCGGTGCCGTCGTTCAGGTTGGCAGAGAACCCACCTGGCGTCTTCTCAATGCACGTGTACGCATCCGGCACAGCGTCGATTTCGCCGTAGATCACGCACACGTCGCTGACAAACTGGCCGCTCGCAGGCGTCGCCTCACGCTTCACAGCAAGGTAGAGCGAGTGCGGCGACGTCGTCTGTGCGAGCAGGTTGCCTGTCCGGCCCGACACAGTCTCGCTCACGATCTTCACGCCTTCCGGTACCTTCTCGTCGCCACGCAGTACAAGCAGCTCAGAGATGGGCCACTTGACCTTCACTGACCGCGTCGTCTGGCGGCCCTGGAGCGCCGTCGACCGTCCTTTGCCGTCGCCGATCGTGCCGCTCATGACGTACAGTCCCGACGCCGCGTCCGGACGCAGCTCCACGTCAAAGAGCTGAGCTTGCTTCACTTTCGACGCCTTCCAGTGTCCAGTCATACGGTACACCTGACTGCTGTCGGACGCACCTGAGACCGACCCTCCCGCTTGCGACCACATCGACGCCGTCGTTGTCGCAATCGCAGCGATCTCGCCCTTGTCCTCAAAGGTGCCCTTCACTACCAGCGCGTGTGCGATCGGCGCTGAGACTGACTGGATTCGCACCGCCTTCCGCGCTCGATCGACGTCTTCGCTGGCCATCCAGTCGCCTTTCAGCACCGCCACTGCGTCGGCTGCTGCGTCCGCTGCGCGCGGGTACACCTCAATGACTTCGTAATCGTTGTACTTGGGCACTTGTCGCGGCGCCCGGAAGACGTCAATCGCAAAGATCGGGTTCCCGTGGCCTCGGCGGATCATCAGCTGTGCTGGGACACGCGGGACGTCGTTCAGTGGCGCGTCCAGGTCGAACGCGACTGACGTCGGGCTGCCGATCGACGTCCATCCCGCTTCCTGGTACTGCGCCACGTCGTCGCCCGCGACCAGCTCGAGATCTGTCAAACACGGCTCGTTGCCGCCCACTTGATACGCGAGGTACTGCTTCGCCGCGTCGTCGTAGCTCAAGTTGAGCAAGTGGTCGACCATCTTGTACCCTGGGATGCCGCTGTTGACAATCTTCAAGTCGGTGAGCGGCATGTCGCACCGGTAGCACAGGAACACTTTCGTGCCTTCGCCTTGGTTCAGGTCCACGCGGATCTGCTTGAACCCGTCCGGCACTCCTTCGCTCCCGTAGATCACTTGGAGGTCTGTGATCGGCGACCCGTTCGGCTCCCGGCGCGTGAACAGGAACACTTGCTTCTTCCCGCCGACAACGTTCACGCTGCCGCCAAAGTTCAGATCGAGCTCAACGCGCTCGTAGCCCGGCATGGTCGGCCGCACGTCAGCCGACGGCGCCACCTTGACGACCAGGTCCGTGATCGGCATGACGTCCGCGTCGTCGACGTCCATCGCACTGCTTGACGTGCGTTCAGGACTCCGCTTGACACACAGGAACACGTACGGTGCGCCGGTGCGGTCTTTGTTCACGTCCGTGTTCAGCCGCTCGTAGCCGCTCGGGGTCGCAATGTTCATCGACGACCCGCTCACCGCCGTGATGCTCGTGATGGGCGTGTAGCGCAGGTCGATCAAATTGAGCAGGAGCTCCCAGAAGTACTCTCTCTTCACGGACGTCTTGCCGCACGTTTTGCACGCGAGCACGGTCGCTTGGATGCCGCCAAAGATGTCTGACACGCTGTCGACAGTGTCGGGGTGGCTGTTCAGCTGCTCCGAGAGCGAGTCAATGAGGTAGTGCGCAAAGTCCGACGTGTCCTGCTGTCGTCCGGCTTGAAACGTCGGTGGCAAGCACCGCTGGAGCCGGTGCGAGTCGAGCGACGGACGCTGCGACGCGAGCATGCGGGCAAACAAGTCCTGGACGCACGCGAGCACGTCAGTGCTGCTGCTGTGCGCGTACTGGTCGAGATCTGCCGAGAGGATGAGGCGGCGGAACGCCTGCGTCACGAACAGCGTTTGCAGGAAGCTGTTCTGGTAGCACACGTTCGTCAGGTTCTGCTTCATGTTGATCAAGCCCGAGTAGAACGGCTGAAGCTGTGTCCAGTCTTTCGCGTCTTCAACGACGTTCAGCCCGCGAAAGTCGGACGACGTCGGCGCCAGCACGCACTTCCAGTCCCCCGAGCCGTCGCCACGGAACCACTTGCCGTCGAACCGCGTCGCAGACGCGTCCCACTGCAGCACGAGCGCGTTCTCTTGCGTCTGCGTGAGCTTCTTGAACTTGCCGTCCATCTTCCACGTGCCGTCTGCAGTCACGCGTGCGATGCCGCTGAGGTACCCGTCGCGGTCCACGTACGTGCCTTCGACCAGGTCAGCGACGAAGCTCTGCTGCAGCGAGAGCGTGAGCGCTCCGGCCGTCGTCTCCCAGCTCGACTCGCGCAGGGCAACGACGACGTCATGCGGACCCATCGCTTCGGCCACTGTCTGCTTGTACTCGCGCAGGAACTTGAGGTTCTCGACAGCCACAGACGACACTCGAGGGCTCGGAAGGCTGCTCCCATGTGGCCGCGTCTCACTCGCGCTCGGGTCGAGCGTGAGGTCGATCGGGACGGGCAATAGCGGCGGATCCGGCGTCGGCAGCGACATGACCACTTTCGGCACCGCCTCGTCGACGGCAGCAGCGACTGGGACTGCTCGCGGCGTTGAGCACATGTAGCACGTGTCGTCCGTGCTCTTGTTCTCCATCGTGCACGCCGAGCAGAACCACGGACCACTGCTCGCCGCGCTCTTCTTGGCCACGTCCTCTGCAGCGTTGTACAGCGCCAGCATCCCATCGGCTGCGCTCGCCGTCGGCGTGGGTGCATTCGGTCGCGCCGTGTCGCAGATCGTGCACTTGGTCGCGTCGCCTGCGTTTAACATTGTGCACGCAACGCAGGACCACTCGACGAGCTGCGGCGTCGGCTCTGGCGACGGAACCAGCACCAGCGCTCTCGACGACGACGTGGGCGGTGACGGCAAGTGCGCTGTCGGCGCACTGTCGGCACCTCGTGGGGCCTTGTTCCCACAGATCGAGCACTCGGTCAGCGCTGTCGCGTTGATGACAGTGCACTTGCTGCAGCACCAGAGCGCTGTCGCGACTGGGTGCTGTAGCTGCGGGAAGTCGTCGGCGTTAACGCCAGTGCTGCAGCGACAAAGCGCTGCTCCACGGCTCTGGCACGCGCACGCAGACGACATGACACCCATCGCGACGAGCTCGTGGCCTTCGTGGCACACGGACGCGCAGACGCGGCACACGGCACTCCCGTGCACGAGGTTGCATGTCTGACAGCCATAGCTCTCCTGCTCGATCGCGCTTCCGTCTGTCGAGCTGCGCGTACACAGCACTGCGTTCGCGTGCTTGTCGGCGCCAGCATCGTGGTTTGTCTTTGTCGGCTGGAACGCTGTGATACCCGAGTACACGGACGCCAGGAGAGACGGCGCTGAGGCGTCAACTGCGCCAGTGAGCTCTTCGTACCGCCAGCTGTCGAGGCGAACGTCCGAGTCGTGCGACGCAGAGGCTGGGAACACCAGGCCGACCCGGAGCGTGCTCGCAGACTCGAGACCTAACGCCCGTGGGATGTCGACCGCGCACTCAAAGACCGCGTCCTCGTCTGCACCGAGTGCGACCGACAGCAGCTGCTCTGGAACGCGGTACGTCACGTTGATCGACGGCGTTGTGGCACTTGAGACCGCTACGTTGCGCGCTTGTGCGAGCTTGTAGTTGTGGTTCTTCGACCGCACAAACAAACCAATCGTGTACTGGGCGCTTCCGTTCGCACCGCTCTCACAAGCAGCGACGGTTACAAAGAGAGCGGTCTTGTTAGAGTGCTGCTGCGCCAAGCCGCTCGGCGACGCCCCGAACAGCGTCTCCGCGTCGGCGATGAGTGGGGACATGTTCCAGTACGTCGCTTCGGTCAATGCAAAGATCACATTGCCAACAGCAGCATCGTGGTCGCTCGCACGCTCCAGCTGGAAGCTCGTCTGGAAACCAGCGAGTATCGACACGGGACTCGACTGCCACAGTGCCGCACCTGCAGGTCCGCGCTTGATCCGAAGCGCGTTCATCCCATCGACGACAGCGAACGTCCCAGCGCCGACAAAGTCCGAGCCGAGCGCAGAGGAAAAGTGGAGCGTCACTGGCAGACTCGACACTTCGACAGTCGGCGCAAAGCCGTTCGTGATCACGACCGGCGCTTTGGTAGAGGAGCTGAACACGTCGCGCGGTCGGTACGCTTCGAACACTGTCGCGTGGTTCTCAGCAGGCGAGAGGTCAAGCAACACGCGCTGGGCGTGACCGACAAGTGGGTAGTACCCCAACAGGTTTGCTTCCACGCCTGCGAGCTCAGCAGTCACAGGCGCCGACGGCTGCAGAGTCGCCCAGATGCGCAGGTCGCAGATCGCGCCACTAAACACGTTCGTCACGCTCGCACCCGCTTCGCCCATGACAAGACTGCCTCCGATAGTGAACACTGGCGACCGTGTCGCAAAGAGACGATTCCGGACGTCGTCGCTGAACGTCTGCTCGCCAGTCGAAAGACCGTCGACTGCAAGCTCGACGGTCCTGCTGCCGAGCGACAATGTGACGTGGTGGAACGTGTCGACTGCGAGCGGGTGGTGCGGAAACGCGACTGTGTGTGCGCCTCCAGCGATCTCCCACACGAGCTCTCCTGTGGACGCGATCACGAGCTGGAACTCGCTGCCATAGCCGAGCACCACTTGCGGCTGCACGCTGCCGTCGCCGTTGGCCGCCGACCGACGCACCCACACTTGCACTGTGAGCTCTGGGTGCGCACCGGACGACACGACCGGCTTCTCGAGCAGCAGCACGTTCTCCATCCGCCCGCTCGCAGAGTACACGTGTAAAGGGACGCTCGCTGCGTCCGACATCTGGTCGCTGAGAGCTGCGACAGCGACGGTACTGTCGAACGCACGGGCCAGCCGCTGCGTCCGTGCGAGCCACACGCCGTGCTGTTCGCCACGGGACCACTGCAGGCGCATGAACGCGTGGCTCGCGTCGAATGTCGCACGGAACGGCGCGGGGTTGCTGCCCTGGACGTCGTCGAACGGTGTCGGCACTGCGACACGGCTCGACGACGCAGTCCCACACGTCGCACACTTGGCCGCAGCTGCGTCGTTCGCCATCGTGCACGCTTGGCACGTCCACGGCGTGCTCGCTGCTGACGTCACGACCACTGGTGCAGCTGAAGCTGTCGCTGTCGCGGTCGCTTCGTAGACTTGGCTCCAGTGCCCTTCCAGTTCCCACGGCGTCGTCGTCGCCGCGAGCGCCTGCAGCTCTGACAGCGGCTGGAACATTGCGCCGCTTAAGCGGAGCTTCTGCGAGCCGTCACGGTGCTGCACACTCGCACGCACGTCGTACGCGACCGCCTGGCCAGTACGGCGCAGGAGCACGGAGCCAGCGTTCAGCGGCGCACTCGCGCCGGACGCGTGCTGCTGGTCGCTCGCAAAGTCGTCGGCGACCCACTTGCCGTCGACAGTTGGCAGCACAAACTCGCCCAGCTGCTCGAGCGGCTGCACCCATGCCGTCGCACGCAGCAGCGCTTCGACGCTCGCGGCCGTCGGACGGCTCACGTCTTCGTCTGTGAACGCCTGCGTGAGTGCGAGCTGGAGCAAGTACGCATCGTGCTCGTACCCACGGTGGCAGTGCATCAGCGCTGCACACGCGAGCACAAAGTGGCGGACCATGGCTTCCAACGCAGCTAAGCGCTCGGGTTCGCCACGGTGCTTTGTGCGCTGCTCAGCGAGGAACGCGGCCGTGTCTGCGAGCTTTGCGAGGCTGCGCTGGAAGAGCGCAGCCGAGTGCTGGCAGCCGAGCAGCAGCTCGAGCCAGAGCTCCAGCGCGAGCGGCGCAATCGCAGTGCTGGCGTCAAATGCATCGCTCATCAGCCGCGCATGGGCGGCGTCCGGGAGCTCGTCGGATGCGAGCTCGAGCGCGTGCCAGCGCCGGGCGAGCTTAAGCCCACGCACGGCCTCGCGCGCTACACGCAGCACGCCAGCGCTGCTGCGGAACAGCGGCGCCTCCAGCATCGCACGCAGCACGCGCACGGAGTGCACGTCTGCGACGCCCGCACTCGCGAGCAACAGCCCGACTGACGTGGAGGTCGGCGCATCGGCCGCGTCCCAGAACGCGCGGTCTTCAGCGGAGAAAGCGGCAATAGCAGCGGACGCAGTCGAGAGCGGGGGAGGCGCGTCGAGGCGCGCGCTCGCGGCAGCTGCAGCCAGCAGCGTGTGCAGCCGCGTCGTCGCGAGGTCCATGGCAGGCGGCAGTCAGAGGGATGAGGATGACGCTTGTTTTTGGTTTGGAAGTCGAGGCGCTGGAATGAATGACAAAGCACAGGAAGGATCTCTTGCTTTCACTTGGCGTTTGCATAGGGGATTTTCTTTTTGTGTGATGTTTGCTATGGAAGTCCAGATTTGACTTGGAGAATGGACGACAGTCGAGAATGGATTGATAACGGGTTTTAAATATAACCTGAGCGATTAAGCGCCTTGACCGAAGGCGCCGCCGACGCCTCGTGACTTGGTGACTTGGGTCTTCGTTCGCTCTGTTCGACAGGCGCCTTACGGGATGAGCAGCTGCCGCCGGTGCGCGTTAATCTTGTGCTCCCACGCCTGCTGCTGGGCGAACGTCGACACGTACAGCGTGTACAGTGTGCCGTGCGCGTAGAGCTTGAGTGGATAGAGCCGGCTCGGGTCGCGCTTGCGGGCGTTGTCGCCGCCACTCCCACTCGACGCAATAAGCTGGAGCTTTGCGAGGTCAAGGCTGACAAGCAGCTTCGCTGAGCTGTGGTCAAAGAGGTGGAACGACGTGTCTGTGAGCACGCCCCAGCGCGTCACGACGCTCTTGCGCGCAGGCGACGCACTCGCGGGGTTGTTCGGCGTCTGGGGCGACGGTGTACTGAGTGGTGTCGTCACTCGGCGTGTCCAGAACGCCAACAGCCCACCGCTGGTAGTACCGCTACTGGACACGACAGGCGGCGCCATAAGGAACTGCCCGGCTTTGCACGGCAGCCGCGACGACACGGGCGTGAGCTCCAGGTGGACGTCGCCAATCACGAACCGGTGGAGCCCCAAGAGCGACGCTTCGACTGGGAACTTCCACTTGCCGAGCGGCGCAGTAACCTCTGCGCGTGTCTCCCAGCCGGGCTCGAGCTGCGCGACCGCTTGGCCGAGAAAGCGCTGCTTGTGCGTCACCGTGACGCCAATGAGCGTCACGACGAGGTCGCACCGCGACGACAGCATCGGCACAAAGAACGCGTCGTCCGGAGTGCGTTGCCACGTTGGCAGGTGCACGTTCGTGCACTTGGTCGTGGAAAACTGGAACATAAACGGTCCAAACGGCCGCTTGAGCACGCGCACGTTGCAGTAGACAGACGCAACGTCGCGAAAGTCGCAGAGCAGCTCGAGATTCTGCACCTGAGCGACGCGGAGCTCAACGGGGCGGCCGACTGCGCTCACGTGGCGCGCAAAGCTGCGGCGGGCGAGGAAGCAGCTCGCAGCGCGTTGGAGCGAGCGTGCGGCAGTGTGCCGTGCGGCCATGCTCTCGGCCGACTCGTGCGCGTAAAAGCCGCCGGGTGGAGCGACCGCGGGTGGCGCGCTCTTGCGCCGGGCTCTCGCGCGAGCGGCAACCGGCGGTTTCGCGCTGTTCTGCTGCTGCTGTTCTGCTGCTGCTTGCGCAGCCCACGCGCGCTCAGCGGCAGCGTCGCACGGCGGTGTGCCTGGCATTTCAGGAGTCTCTGGCTCGCCCTCAGGCTCTGTGATGGTTACGCGCAGGGGTGGGGGAATACGTGCGGGGGTCGCCGAGGTGGCGGCGGTGGTGGTGGTGGCGCTCATGGACGGCGAGGCCTTCACGGAGCACTTGCGGGCGATGGACGAGCCCTTGATGTGCGGGTCAAAGCGCGAGAAAGAGAGTGCGAGGTTTGCGAGATCTGGGAAATGAGCACCGGCAGTTGCAAATAAGGGTGCGTTCCGGAGACGGTGACTCGAAATTTGCAAGAAGAGTCAGAACTCAGATGATTGATACCGTGTTTAGAATAGTTTGCGAGAAGCTACCCTGTTATTGGCAACAGAAAGCGAGACCATCGTGTCTCACTAAATTCCATCACTTCGTTGGACATCTTCAGGGACGTCCGAGTGCTCGTGCTTGATGGAGTCCTCCTGGGACGCCCCGACTGAGGTGGCAGTCGCCGTCGACGTGGACGTGGACTACGCCTCCATTGTGAGGCTTCCGAGCACGCGTTGCGAAGTTGAAGATCTCACTTGTAAAAGTGACTCCATGATGACTGACTCCACACCCCCCACGCTCGACATGTGTTGTTACACTTGCAGCACCGCATTGTCGTCTCCAATAGACTGACGACAGCCATGCCCACGTGCAGGTAACGCAGTCGACAAAGAGAGAGAGATCCAAATGCTGGCAGTGCTCTCTTAAAGTACACACGTTGCAGCCCTTCAATAATGTCCCTCTTGCTGGTGGTTCATGCTGCTGGCGCGGGGCCTCACAGACCATGCGAACTCTACGTATCATTGGCGCGAGCCGCGTAACAGCAGACGATGCGCTCGATCGGATAGTGCGTCGTCGATAGATCGTCCAATTTTCTCCACCCACTCGCGTCATTGAGGGGCGAAGCACTGCTGCCTGCGCCTCATCTCTTCATCCATCCAAGGTCGGCCATCTCGATACAGGACGCAGTGGGAGGCTGAAGATTGGATCTATGTGCCAACCACCGCTGGCAAAGAACGCGTATCTGGCATCGCAGATCACCACCTCAGGACTCGTATCTCGTGCTTGTCGAGGCTCCTTGTTGTCGCACCAGCAGACGGCACACGCCTCTTCTTACCACGAAACACACGACCGCACACGTATTCAAACCCATTCGCATACACACATACACACCCACACGTGCACACATCCATGCACTGTACTCTCCTCGCACTCTCATGCACCAA
>JAASFJ010000564.1:0-19637 GCA_023333755.1 Globisporangium uncinulatum
ATAAATATCACTCTCAATTTGGAGCCTAAACGCCCAAGTCTTCCCTCGTCCGTCTCGTCCGACTGGAATCCTTGTGGAAGGTGCTCTCGCACGCTTCCTCCCTCTCTGTGCTGCGTAACTCGGGAACGCCCGGTTACATGCATCGTCCGCTATGTCACCATCCAGGCACTCCCGGAGGATCTAGCAAAGGCCACCATGGGATAGCATGACGCCACAGTCAATCAGCACCGGCACAACTCTACAGCCAACGCGCCGCACACGAGCCAAAACCTTGACGTAGTCTTGGAGCGCAGCAGACGGGATTGGGCTTCCGGCCGTCGTCACGTCCACCAACTTAAGCTCTTCCGATATCCTACGAGTTTGCGAGAGACAGCCGAACACACACCGAACCGTCATGTCAGTACCTGATGATCGCACACAACCCAATACCAATACACCAACGCTCATACGATCGCAGCACCTACCACTGCTGCTTGGTTCTCCGGTCTTCCACCCAGATTGTCACGATATCCAGGCTCGCGCACAACTCGCATCGGTAGGTGGAACCGGCTCGGTTGGGGAACTCGACAGTTCCCGAACTCCAGAACAGCTCGTAGGTATTGTTGCTCATGGAGTCGTGTTGATCTTGCTGCGAATACGCGAATGTGCTGGCGAGCGATTTCTTTGAAGTCGGCCGACATCTCGGTCACAATGCATCGGCCCGTTGTGTCCCAACAGACACATCACTTATCCTCCAGCTCAAGTACTGGTCAGTGCTGGAGCTGAATCGATATTTCTTTCAAGGACACACCTTTGCAAATCCAGGGCCATGTGGTGTGGCCCCAGTACATGTTTGCAGTCACTTCCTGTACTGTAGCGCTCTAGCGGGTAAGCTCGTAGATGATGGCGAGGCTAGCGGGCAAACGTGCTGTGGTAGGTGGCATCCTTTTGATTGCCTTCCTTAATTCGGCGCCAACGCAGCTTCTATAGTGTGAAATTGGTATACCATGCATTGAAAGCAGATGTCAGACTTTGGTACCAAAGCTCGCACACGTTGTCACGTTGGAAGGATTGACATCGGATCTTCGCCTGGTCCAGTCCAGCTGTTCCAGCCTATATGAGCTCGTCTCTTGCGGAGAATTGGAGCAATCAGTCGTCTCATATCCTCCGGTTTCTGCTGCGCCGGAAATGAAAACTCGAAGTTGTCCGCAACTTCAGTACGAGGAGATGTCTGTACAATACTTTCATATTGTTCCAGCAAGTTTCAGTTGCTGGGACTTTTTCCCGGATCTTCAAATATTTACAAAAGTATACGAAAAGCTGTCCATTTTTCATTTTGACCTGATCGTGATGGCGACACTGCACCTGAGACTCGCGCTCTCGGCGCTGCTGGCGGTGCTCGTGCACGCCGCGACCCCCGCGTCGACGGGCCGACCCGAGTGCCGCGACGACTGCATCCCAGCGTCCTGCGTGTCCGACTGGTGGCGCGCCACGAACGCCGTGCGGCTCTCGGCCGCGGCCGTGCTCGTGTTCTTTGCCACGTTTCTGCCGCGCGTGCTCGTGCGCCTGTTAATCTTCGTGCTCACGAAGCTGCCGTTCATCCGCCAGTGCGTTTGGCTATGTATGGATGTCCTAGCTGCGTGTGGAAAACGCGGCAGCGACTGACGAGCCATGGACGAACAGGACGGCGGAGGACTTTCGTGCCTCGTGCATGAACTCGTCGACGTACCTCATCTCAGTCTCGCTCGTGCTGGCGGCGCTCAACCTTTCCCAGCTCGCAGCGTTCTTCTGTCACCTACCTACGTACATCTGGGGCGTCTTCTTCCTCGTCTGGCTCTTCTCGCTCTTTGATGTCGTCGAGAGCGTACGTGTTAACAGAAGGCCAGCAATGCTCTGAGAGAGAGTAGGACTGGGACTCATGTGGGGTTGTCGATGGCTTGTGGGTGTTCAGCTCGCAGTGCGGCGGTTCGTCGGTCCGAATGGTGACTTCTCCAAGAAAATGGTCATCTCCGAGTCTGTCAAGGTACGTTCCCGTCATCCCCATGGTCCCTCTTGGCGTGAACGAAGAGAAGAACAGACGATGATGACGAATCTTGACGGACACTTCGGCCATAGATCCTCCGGCTGACAGTCATGCTGATCATCGCACTGATCATCTACTCGTCCGCGCTCGGGAGCAGCGAGTCGCTCAAGTACTCGATCCTAGCGGTGATCGGCATCTCGATCGCCCTCGGTTTCGTCCCGTCGGTGCGTTCGTATGGATGTGTGTGTTGCACCCACGACCATCACTGAAGAATAGCTGTGGTCGCTGACTGAGCTCTTCTCTCGCAGTTCCACAACGTGGTCGGCGGTCTCTTCCTCGCGTTCAACTCGCAGTTCAAGATCGACGACTTCATCCACGTCGGCGACGCCCAGGGCTTCGTGCACCGCGTGTCGCTCCGCTACACGACAGTCGTGAGCATGGACGGCACGAAGCTGTACGTGCCCAACAGCTTCTTCCTCTACAAGCCCATGGTGAACTTCACACAGCGGCCGAAACAGGACATCGACATCCGCGTGAAAGTCGCGTCGTCAACGTCTGCAGACACGCTCCGCACGTGCATTTCGAAGCTTGAAGCGATGCTGCAGTCGCTCCACGTTGCGCTCACGTCGCACGAAGAGAACCAGTCGGACCTGCGCCACGGTGAGAAGTGGGAGCGCTTCGCGTTCGTCGCGATGGAAGAACTGTACCACATCCGCGTGTACTCGTACACAGAAGAGCTCGAGTCGCGCAAGTACGCGATGATCAAGTCCGAGGTGTGGCTCGCAGTGATGGAGATCATGGAGGACCTCGGCATCGACGTGCTCAGCCAGCGCCAGCACGACGACAACGCGCACGAGAACCCGTTCAGCGAGTCGCCCCACACGCGCCACGAGTTCGAGTCGCCGTTCGTGTCGGAAATCAACGCGGTGATCGGCTTGCAGAGCGGCGGTGGACGAGGCAGTCGCACGCAGCTGTAGCCAGCCACCAGCCACGCTTGAGCCTACCTAACTTATCGCGAGTCCGACGTTGTTCCAGAGCGTGCGTCTCGACGCACGGTCCACACACTGCTTCTCAACCCACGGTGGGTGCCGACACCGTCGCTAGAAGCGGTCTATCCACTGGGAGCCGCGGATCTCGCGCTCCAAGTCGTCCATCTCGTTGTCGAGGTCGTCTGCGAGCACGAGCGCGCGTTCTCGTAGCGGCCAGCGACTCGCGCGGTCTTCGAGCCGGATGTACTTGCTGAAGCACGCGACGAACTTCCCGTGTGCGAGGTTAAAGAGCTCGCCGCCTTCTTTGTACTGCGCCGCCAGGTCGGCCACTGCGCGCTGGCTTGTGCCGCCGAGATGCGCATCATAGTCCATAAAGCTACTGCCTGTGACGTCCAAAGTGATCGTCATCGACCGTGGCTGCGCTGTCACAGTTGTCGTAAGGTGTCGATCATGACGAATTGCGGCGACAGTCGGAGACAGTGGCGCCTTCTCCTCATCGCCGTCGTCGTTCGCGGTATCGTACACTGTGAAGTCGCCGCCAGAGTAGCTCTTCACCTTCACGACACTCCCAAGCGGCTGGCGGCGATTCGAGCGAGCGTCCTCCATGATCGTGTGTCTCGAGAGATCCGAGTCGTCGCGAGTGCGCGGCTTGCGGTGGTTGCCGATCCGCGCGGCTGTTGCCGCTGTGTTGCTCCGGTGGAGCCGTCGGTCGCTGGGTGTTGCGCGCTCTTCGAGCTTCGCGTGTGGTAGGAACTCGATCGGCGACTCAATCCACCGGCTTCCGTGCCACAGAAACCGGTACGACGCACTCAGACACTCGAGTCGGGCCGCACTCAGTGCCTTCACCGTCGACACGAGCGAGTACATGAACATTTCTGGACAGTGCAGCAGTACAACAGAGTACCCATCAGTGCTAGAAACGACACGCGACAGAGGCATCACTCAAGCAGAACCAGCACGCACCAGAGAGATACGAGTGCGTCGCTGTCAGGTCCTCGCGAGCAGTGGCCAGGCAGCTGGGACGACGATCTGCAGTCGCTGTCGACTCACTACTCTCGAGAAAGAGGTTGGACGAGTCGACCATGTGCGTCGGAGTCACGTACGCCAGCTGTTCAGCGGCCGTCGAGTACGACGCGTCGTGGCCAGCGCCAGAAATCTTTCCTTCGCGGACTTGCGACAGCCAGCTCTGCAGATCGGCGCTTGGGAACTTCCCGAGCGGACACGCCTTGAGCTGACTCGATAGCGCGAGCCACTTGGCCTGTCGCAGCGTGAGCTCCGCCGCGAACGCTTTCGCAGCGTCGACCAAGCTGCGCAACTGCGTCTGCAGCAGTTGGAAGATTCCGTCTTGGTCTGCGTCCGCGATCCCTGACGCTGTTGGAGGCTGGTGTTCGCCAACCACTTTCGCGCTGAGCAAGCGCTCGGCGACAAGGGACGACCGCGTGCACGTGTCTTCGATCTGCGTGAGCACGCTCAGCTTGTCGTTGAAGTGCTCGATCTGGACACGATACAGTGAGAGTTCAAGTGCCGTCGTGTTAGCAGAGATGGCGGAAACGATTTGTGAGGAGAGAGGATGGCGGCGCACGCACGTTCTGCGACACGACGTCAAGGACGCGCTGACGGTGCACCGAGCGCAGCTTCTCCAGGTGATTGTTCGTCAGCCCTGTGCGCGCTCAGAGGGTCCAGAGTGAGAGGGTGTGGAAAGCAGCAGCTCCGGAACGACAGCAAACGCACTCAGGACGTGTACGGCACACACGCACAGGCAATGTTGAGGTCATCCTTGAAGACGAGCGAAAAGAGCGCGTTCGCGTCGATGCACCTCGTCTCGGTCGCTCGCAGACACTCGTCCGCCTCCCTGTGCGACGTTGCGTGGAAGAGCTTGTCTTCCGCCAGCAAGAAGACTGCGACGCCGACTCCAAAGAGGATGCGGAGACCTTGCGAGAAGAACGCGTCCCAGATGCGGAGCACCTGCGCCAGCAGTCAGCAGCCAGCAGCCAGTCAAGAGTCAGGCATCGCTCGCACACACACAGACAGTGCAACAGCACAGCCTCCATCCCACGCCACAGCAAGTGCATCATCATCCAACGCCATACTGTCGGGAGCGGGAGCGACGACGACGTGAAGAGACTCAAGAACCAGCTCTCGACAAGGCGGTCGAGAGGGAACGCGAGGGACTCGAGGTGCGCCACCAATGCAGGCGATCTGCTCTCGAGAAGCGCTTGGAACGCCGACACGTCGATCTGCAGCGCCGGGCGGTGGCCGTGAAAGTACCCTGGGAGGACGACTTCCAGCACACTGGCGACGATCACCACCACACACGTCAGTGCTGGTTCTCGCCACACGCTCTGTCACCGCATTGCAGCGCCTCGTACCTGTTGATCACCCAGAATGCGCTCTCTTCCTCCATGTACGCGAGGAGCAGACACGATACGCGCCAGGGACACGGATGCGAGAACGGACTGGCAGCAAGCATCACACGACGAGAAACAGTGAGTTTGACACCGCACGTGGCGTTAGCTCCCTCACACACGCCCACTCTGGAGAGCAAAGGCACGCACTTGTAGCGCGATGTCGCGATCAGCACGCGTCGCCGAGCCGCTAGCTCCCACTCTGCGCTCGGTGCGTCGCTCGGATAGACGTAGTCACCCAGTCGCCCTTTCACGAGCTGCTTGAGTGTGTTCCGTGGCGCAGCAGCAGTGTCGGCGTCGTCATCCTCCGTGTTGTCGTCATGTCCCGTCGCTGATCGGGGAGTCAGAAACGACTCGCGGTCCGTTCGCTCGCTCTGAGAACCGGACTGCATTGAACTGTCGGACTCGATACGCTCGAGTCGAGTCGGCAATGCGAGGTCAGAGTCGTGGACGACACTATGCGCTGCGTCTCGGAGCGCGAGTGCACTCAGCCGTGCGTACAGCATCCGGTTATCGGGACTGTTTTCATCCTCAAAGGTGATCGGTGCGGCAAACTTCTCAAACAGCGTCGTCTGGGCTTCCGTCTCGGACTCTTTCGTGTCTCGCACACGAAAGCTCAGCGTCTTTGAGGGTCTCCGGACTGCGCGCTTCAGGTTGGCACACCGCTGCAGCTCCACCGCGCCAGAGAAGCCTTTCCAGAGCTGACCGCGCAGCTCGTCCGGGATCCCCGCACGAATCGCAGAGATGATCTGGTGGTTCACAGACACACACGTGTACACTCTCAGCGCTCGCATAGACACGCGCACGTCCACGTCAGCGTCGTCGCACCTCTGGTGAGTTCTCGTACTTTCCCGAAGCAGCGCACTTCTCGAGCTGCGTGTACTTGGTCTCGGCGTGGCCTTTCATGAGCAGCGACAGCCACTTTCTTCACAACCTGTCAGGGTTCATCTCCCAATCCCCATAGACAACCACCACCGACCAGCCAATGTACGTACTTGGCGTCCGCGCTCAGTTCGTGGTGCTTGTTGCTCGAGCCTTCGCTGTCGTCCTGCAGCTTGAGCACAAACATCTTGGACGGCGGTGTCGCGATCCAGACAAGACACGCCTGGCGCTCTAGTGCCGAGAGCTTGCTGGTGAACCGAAAGAGGTGGCTGCTGCTACTGCTCTCTCTCTTGCGCTCTTCGACCACGCGCTCGCCTGTGACGCGCACAGTCGGCGCGTGACGTACGTTCACGCGGCCCTGGAGCTCATTGAGCGACTCGTCACGGAAGTAGAGCAGGTCGCCGGACGCTAGGAAGACAAAGAAGTGGCGCTTCCAGTACGAGATGATGCTCTTCGGGCTGTCCGAACGCCCGTCAGAACGCAGCAGGAAGAAGGGAAGAGTGAGTGAATGGCTTGGCCGCCTCTACCAGTAGCCGTCCATTCGTCTGTGGTGTGTGGCCATACCTGTGGCCTGTGCGTTCGCGCTTCTTGACCATCCACCCCGAGTGGAGCTCGTCGATCGCTGGGTAGAACGCAGAGAGCGCTGCAAGCAGCGACAGTCCTTGTTGTGCTTCGCTGGCGCTGTGAAGACAGTCACGCACCAGTCGAGCTGTCAGTGATGAGATGTGGCGGCCTACGGGACGACTCAATGCTGCTGCACTACGCTGTCAATGACGTACGCTCCCCACTCGGCACCGTTGTTGAATGCCAGCAGCGTCAGGTTCTGAGACGGGCTCTGCGTTAGTCTCACTCTCGCCATCCCCACCCACTCTCTTGTACGCAGCAGCCACAGCCACGTTTCAAGACCCACGAGTGGCGTGATGATTGCGAAGCGCTGGTCGGTCACGTCGAGTCCCGCGTCGGTGCCGTCCGACCGACTCTGCAGTCCCACATCCACATTCACACCCACCGCTCCAAGGTCAGCTCAGCTTGCATTCGTTCTTTCCTTCCTCTCGCAATCCCCACCGCTACTACGAGTCACCGACCTTCTTGCCGCTCGAGTGCGCTGGCGGTAAGAAGCACGAGATGCCCACGGCATCGACGAGACTGATGACGCCTTTCGGCGTCGACAGTAAGAGTGTCGACACGTCGCGACACGCGTCTGCTGGCGCCAACAGAGCGGATTTCTGAGCGCTGCATGTGCCAGGACAGGCACGTCACAGCGCTGCTGGCGCGCAAAGACGCACCGTAATGCCGCAGCTCTTTCCGACCGCTGGTCACCGCGACGAACACGAAGTACCGGCGGCGCCAGTGCTTGCTGAAGCGTCCGAGCTTCTTCAGCCAGCCGTGCCAAAGAACGGACACGTCACGCAGGCTCTGGAAGCCGGTGGGGTTGGAGCTGTCGTGTGCAGTTGACGCGCGTCAGACACACGTGGATCGACGTGTACAGAGAGAACAGGCACGTAGCGTCCGTCGCTGGCATGGCGAACTCACTTGCTGCGTCCTTTCTGCATCATTACAGAGTGAGCAGCTCCTGCTCCACTTCGTATGGGCAGTCGAGCGAGGGATATCGTCCCAAGCACAGCGCTGTCACTTGCTGTCACTAGGACGGGAGTTCGATACCATCATACAAATCACAGCTTCCAAGTCGAATGCAAGAATATATTTGGCGCGCAAGAAGTATAGCGCCACTTGAGAAAGAGGAAGCCAAGTCAAGTCACAAAAGCTCACGCCGGGCGCCTCCTTCTCCACCTCCCGCTAGTGACGACTTCCACGCGGCACCTGCTTGTCTGCACACACGCCCACTCGCTCCACATGTTTAAGAAGTTCTCCGAGCGCTTCCCAACCGCGGCCAAGAGCCTCGAGTCGCTCACAGGCACTGGCGCAGCGTCGCCTGCCCCCTCTGCCTCAGACTCGCCCTCCACTCTCGCTACTGCGGCGCCTGCGAGCGCTGACAGCGACAGCGACTCGCCGCACCCACTCGCACGCGACGCGAGCGAGAGCAACGACTCGGAGGCGGCTGAGAACGGCGCTGCGCCTGCAACACCTCCGAAAAGCGACGACCGCCGCTTGTCGCACGTCCGTGCCGCTCTCGCCGAAAAGATCAACTCCGAGAGCGTGTCTGCAGCAGCGTCCGTGGCTGCAACGAGCATGCTGGGGCTCATGAAGAAAGCGCAGAGTGCCGCGTCCGTTGCTGCCCGGGAAGGCGCAGCGAAAGCCACTGTGTGGAAGAACCGTGCGCTTGATGCGGCCGACATGGACGCGCTCCAGCGCCGCCTCAGCTACGCGCTTGACCGCTCGACTGGTGATGTGAACTTGGAGCTGCTCAACTTTGCGTACATTACTGATAATATCGTGGCCATGGGCTTCCCGAGCATGAACCTTGGCACGAACCGCACGCTCATCAAGGACAACCCGATCGACCTCGTCGCGATGTACCTGAACGACAAGCACGGCGGCCACTACATGATCTGGAACCTCAGCGGTGCGTCCACTTGCCAGGATGTGGGAGTATGGGCGTATGTGGATGGATCGCACTGACTGTCGGTGGCCATGGTCGTTGGTTTCTACAGAGGAGACGTACGACTACACGTACTTTGACAACCAGGTGCGACAACGACGACCGCTCGCTCTGTGCTGGTGCTTCTCTTTGCCCAGTCCCGTGACACTCAATGCCTTGGCTCTTGTAAATGGATTAGGTACTGGAGTTCAACTTCCCTGGCCACCCAGCGCCGCCGCTCGGTACGCACACTGTGAACACCACTGCAGCCGCTCGCTCCATAGTCGGTCTCTCTCTTGTTGTTTACTCACACAGGATGGCCTTTAGGCTTTGTGTTTAAGATCTGCTCGTCGATCGAGAACTGGCTCCAAGCGGACGACAAGAACCTCGCAGCGATCCACTGCCTCACGGGCAAAGGCCGGACCGGCACAGTGATTGCGTGCTACTTGGCGTGGGTCGGTGCGTTCCCGAACGCGATCGAAGCGCTCGAGTTTGTCGCAGAGCAGCGGGGCACGTCGGTCGAGAAGCTGACGATTCCGTCGCAACGAAGGTTCGTCCGTTCGAAAGATGTGTGAAGTGCTGCTTATGAGTGGATACTGACGTGTGGTGCAGATATGTCCAGTACTTCTCGAACGTCATGGACGGCGTGAAGCCGCAATCGTCTCCGCTGCTGCTGCGTCGCGTGATCATCAACACGATCCCAGCGTTCGGCTCGCGTCGCGTGCTAGAGGCTGTGAAGAAAGAGACGTTAGTGCTCGAGGGGGAGTCGGCGTCGGCGTCCTCGGACGGTAACTCTGATGCTTCTGCGCCAGTGGTGAACGAGACTGGCGAAGAGGAAGTCCAGGAAGTTGTCGAGGAAGGCTGCTGCCCGTACCTTCAGATCTTCAAAGGCGGCAAGCTCGTGTTCACGACCACGTGGCGCGACATGGAGACTGGTAGCGGTGTGCAGTGGGCTGGCGTCAACGACGGCTCGATTTCGTTCAACGTGAACTGCATGCTGCAAGGCGACATCCTCATCCGCTGTCGCCACCTCACGGACACGGGCGAACGCGTGTCGATGTTCCGTGGCGCATTCCACACGGGGTACATCCCACAGGGCATCCTTCGGTACGTCGGCTGGCTGTTTCGCTATCTCGGTTCGACAAGCAAGCGGGACGTCGGAGTGGAGCTAATCAATGGGAGTGGTGTCGGTACTGTGGTTGCAGCCTCACGAAGGCGCAGTTGGACGGCGCGTGCGGTGACCCGCGCTTCGACCAGGACTTCTTTGTCGACTTGATCTTTGCGGACGTCGAGACCGAAGCGCACGCTGGTTCGTGTCAGTCGTGGGAGTGGGTTGGCTGTCGCACTGAGCAACCGACGAACTGCCTGGGATTCGATGGATGAACTGACACAGCTGCTCTGTGGGGATCTCAGATGGATCGTCGACGAGTAGTGGTCCGAAGAGCGAAGGCGTCGCACTGACGGAAGAGGACCGCCAGGCGTACGAAGACATGCTGCACCGCGACGAAGCGTTCTGGGTGGACATTGAAGCGCGGAAAGTGCGGCTCCAGAAGCTGCGCGAAGAGCAGCTCCAGAAGAAGCAGCAGCAAGAGGCCGAGGCAGCAGCAGCGGCGGAAGCAGCAGCCGCTGCGAAGAAGGCGGCGCAGGATAAGCAGGCGGCGCTCGCAGCGCAGAGCTCGTTCAGCATTGTCGGTAGTGACGACGACGCGGTGCCACGTCGTGTGTCGAGCACGAACCGGAAAGGCAGCTGGGACGAGGCGAAAGACAAGGAGCTCATGAGCGAACTCGAGTCGCTCACAGCTGGTGCGCTCGCAAAGGCGGTCGACAGTGACGAGCTGCTGCTCCAGCACGAACTTGAAGAGAAGGCGACGGACAAGCGTGACAGCCCCGCAGTAGCGAGCGCCGCCATCGCAGGGCTTACGAAGGAATTTGAAGACATGCAGAGTCTCGAGAAGGAGCTCGGGCTCGAGGGGTTCTCGAGCGAGCTCGCGAGTCTCCCGGACGGCAAGCTCGAAGCGCGGCTGGAAGCGCTAGACGCGGAGCTTGAGGGCCTCGGCTCGCTCTCGCCGGCTGCGAAGGACGCGAGCACTGCAGACGTGATGAACTTTGCAGCCGACGACTTTGACGAGCTGGAGGAGTACCTCAGCGGCCTCTCAACGTCGACTTCTTGAGCATCTATCTCACTGAGACGGAGTGCTCAACAGTGGAAGAGCTCTCGATCTTGCATGATGCGTGAAGAACACCTCAATACAATGCACAAGTCGTATCAATATCGCTCCTGTGAACAGGCGCTCACGATCAGTCGTGAGGAGGTGGACGATTGGATCCGAAGGCTCTCATTCTCCTGCTCTCTTTCGCGATGGCGGCCTCGCCGTTCTGTGCTGGGACCGCGATGCCCGGTACGTGCATGGAACGAGGAGCGCAGTATGAGGCTCGTGGTGTGAAGTGATGATGGAAGAGGAGGCCCTGACAAGCTGTCGTCTGGTGGGATCCTCGCTCGCTCGCTTGCTCACCTAGTGTGGCAGGACCCGTACGTCGAGGTGATCAAGTTTGGCATGAACCACCGGACTGTCGGCTGGCTCGTCCACGGCGACGTGGAGCAGGTGCAGGACCCACAGCTCCGCAAGAGCGTATTCAAGATCCGTGGCGCGATCGCAGCGAGCAATTACCTCCGTGTCCCAAGGTACTTGCAGTGGCCTGCACGCCGGCTGGTCGAAAGTGACCGAACGCCCGTCTCATCCGCTGTCTGTTGCCCTACAGCGAGACGTCGAAAGGCACGCAGGGCCTTGGACTCACGGGTCGATTCGTCTACATCCAGGTTCGATAGTGTCCTCGATGTGCTGGACGACTGTGATGAGGCGCTTACGAACGCTACTTACACCACCGATGATCGTGCAGATGCGGTGCATCCAGGACCTCCCCGTCACGATCCACTTGGACCTCGTGACGGCCAAGAAGACGACGCTGCGGATCACGCTGAGCTCGCTCTACCAGACTCTCCGGAGCGCTGGAACGGTGTTGCGCGTTCCCTTGCGGTATGAATGAATGCTCCTGATCTTATGTTGTATAGACGTTGAGGACTCACGTGTGTGACTACGTGCTAAGTTCTGTCGTTTGCCTACTCGCTGCTGGAATCTTGTCATTGGTGGGCATCGCTCAGCTTGAGCACCAAGTGGACTGTCGTCTCTGTCGACATGGCGACGCTTCTCCAGTTGAACGAATTCCACCAGTTCTCGCGCGAGCAGTTTCACCACCTGAAGGTCCGTCTCGCTGGTGTCGGTCGATGCTTCACAGGAACCACCAAGTCGTAACTTCACTCGCTGCTCCGTGTGTGTGGTCGCGACAGAGTGTGACGTTGTGTGCGGCGATGAACGTTCGAAACGTCTTCACCTCTGCTGTCCAGTACACGCACCAGGTGCGTTTGTTCAGCTCTGTCGCCCGCGTTTGACAAACCGCGTCCTAGTGAACTGAGTTGTGTACGCAGACGCTGCCGCCAGCACTCCGCTTTCCCGACACGATCGACGCGCAGTATGACTGGCACGCTCTTCCTGCACCGTCCCAGCTACGTTCACCACGCAAGTCAAGTGAGGGGAGAGCCGCCACCAGTACCAACCAGCACGATCACTCGCCTGATACACACCCAGTGAACAACGACAGCATCAACTACGACGTGAGATACACACTGGAGGACCGAACAACGCCATCTCAGCAGCTGACGGAACCACGAGTCACACTGGAGAAATCCTCTCCGGGTACCAGAGAGCACAACCTGTCTCGCGACCGCAACTCGATTCTCGCAAGAGTACGTGTGACGCTATCGTCAGGTGCTCCTTGCGAGTGTCGTGCGTTGTGTGTCGGTTCTCACTGCTCTCTGCATGTTGGTCGTACGTACAGGCGGATAGAATCGTTCGGGACGCTGGAATCGTTCGTTTGAGCGCTATGGACACCGCTCAAGCCGCCCAGCTCCAAGCCCCGTCCGACGCCAACTCGATGTCACTTGCGCGATCGAAGAAGCGAACACCTGCGACAGTGACGGCAACCGAATGGCCGGATCCGATCCTGACTCTACGCCATATCGTCGGGGTCTCGAACGCGTTCCCGAGTGCTCTCTTATGGCTGCGAGGCAGCTCAAGTTGCATCTACTCGAGCTTCTCGACGATCATCATCCGCGAGCTCGGTACTGAAAGGGAGTCGCCACGCGATACGAGCCAGTCAGTCGATGCCGACGATGACAACCAGAGCGAAGTTGCCACGAAAGGCGGATCGGATGATCTGTCGAGTCTCGGTGCCGTCGAGTCGTTCTTGTGGGGCCACGGTGCTCCGATCTGTGGGATGGCACTCACGAACGACGGGGTGCTACTCGCGTCGGCTGAAGAAAGCTCGAGTAGTGTTCGCGTGTGGGATCTTCGTCGTCTCGAGTGCGTCACAGCTCTGAATGCACATGCAAAGGGTGTCCACGCTCTTTGCTTCTCGTCACCCAGTCGAACGCCCCGGCTGTGCGCTGTCGGTCGGAACGAGGCGCACCGAGTTCAGATCATTGTCTATGACTGCGCCAAGCTCCATGCTGACGCGAAGAACAAAACACGAAGAAGTGTCAGCGGTGCGCTTCCAGTGGTTGCGAGGCAGACGTGCGACTTCCCAGTCTCCACGATCGCGTTCTCGCCGTACGAAGCGGACCAGCTGGTCTCATGCGGGAAAGAGAACGTCCGCTTCTGGCGCGTGCGCAACAACCACTTGATTGGCAGCCCAGTGGTCTTGAACGAGTACTCACGAGGCACAGTGTTCACGGACATTGCGTTTGATCCAGTATGCGAAGCGTTCCCATCCAACCTCCCGCGGACGCGACCACTGTACGTGTCGTCGAGTCTCGGAACGCTGCTGCTCATCAACTACGACACGCGCGAGGTCGTGTGTGTGTACCAGCTGCACGACAGCGCGATCAACTGCCTCTCAGTCAACGAAGGCTTCTGCGTCACGGGCTCTGAGGACCACTTCTTGCGCGTCTGGCCGCTCGACTTCTCCGACTTCTTCCTCGAAGCGCAGCACGAAGCCAGCGTCGCGTCGGTCCAAGTGTCGTCTGACGGCTTGCGCGTGCTCGTTGGTAGCCGCAACGGTGCGATCGGAATGCTCGACATCGCTGATCAGCGGTACGACACGATCCTGCGGTCGCACACGAGCGAGATCACGACAATGGCACTCACGCCAGTCTCGTTGCTGAGCCACGACGACGGTACAGTTGTAAAGCGAGACGAGATCGTCACGACGTCTCGCGATGGCACACTTCGCATTTGGGACGCCACTTTGGGGCTGCAGTCGTACGAGTTCGATGTCGAAACCGACGAAGTGACGTGCTTGGTGGTGTCGCCAGTCGAGCCCAACGTCGTCGCGGTCGGCTTCGCGTCTGGGTGCACTCGCATCTTTGACATTCAGAATGGCGGTGCGACATCCGTGCTCCGCGAATTCCAGCAGCATCAGAGCGCTCTCCGGTCGATTCAGTACAACTGCGACGGGCACTTCCTGTACACGTCGGCAGCAGGGCGGCAGCTGTGCATGTACGACGCACGAGAGCGCGAGTATGCGCCAATCAAGATGCTGATCGCAGACATGTTTGCAGCGAGCGGCAAGTTCTGTCTGAGCAGCGACAAGAAGTACATAGCGACGATCACAGCCGACGAGAAGAGCATCGCGCTGCTGTGTCCGAGATCTCTCCGTCCCTGTGCGACGATCACGCCGTCGAACGCACAGTCGGCACATCGCCAATCACGATCTGCTGGTGGAGGTGGTGTTGCGTCTCCGAAAGGAGACTTGAAAGATCTGCTGCTGTCGGGTGATGCACAAGAGCTCTTGGTGCTCTCCAAGACGGATCGGTTGTTCGTCTACTCGATGCAATCACTGGAGATGCTCCAGACGATGCAGTTGCTCGCGCAAGGATCCATCACGTCCCTCGCACTCACTCCGAACCGGAAGTACCTCGCGACAGGCAGCTCAGAAGGCTCGCTCTGTGTCTGGAGGTGGGAGAAAGCTCAACGCTTTCGCCGCAAGCAGCAGACGTTCGTGGGCCAGACAGGATCGATCACCCGCATCAGCTTTACCAGCGACGGCACTTCGATCGTCGCGACGGGTAACTCGAGTACTCTCTTCATCTGGGAGTTCCATGGTGAGGCTGGCGCGGCTTCGAAGGTCGGGGATACTACTGTACCGGTAGCGCAAACATCGTCTCGAAACGGGTGTCGACGCGATCCGGATACGACAACGGTGGCTGTTCAAAGCTCGATGGTGACAAGAAACCACTTTGAGGTCGACATTCACGGCGATCACGACAAGCACGACGCCGACGACCCAGAGGAGATGTCACCCTCGCTCCACGTTCCAGTTCCGTCGTCGAAGCCAAACTTCCGTCTCAGTCTCGCCATGGACGCGCTGGTTCTAAACCACAACGACGTTCGGGAAGACGACTCTCAAGAGCGATCTTCAAACCCGATCGAGTGGTCGACGCTGCAGCTCGCGACGAGTGGCTGTGGCTCGTTGTCAGTGTCCAGGGTGGTTCGTGGGGTTGATCCATGCCATGTTGCGTGGTCATACAGCAGCGGGCACCTGGTCTTTGCTGTTGGAAGTGCGGTGGTGGTGGAGAGCATCGCGTCTGGAGCACAAGCGGTCTATCATTCTAGCGACGAGAGCGCTTCTCATGACAGTGATACTATTGTTCAAGTCAGACTGATGCGGCTGTCGCCAAGCGGACGGCGAGTGGCGACCGTGTTGCCAACGATGGACGCTGTCACGGTGGCGCACGTCGTCGTGCCAGAGAAACAGAGCTCGGAAAGCGTTGCTCACACACGCTCGACGTGTCGGATCCCATTGCCTCCTGGTGCGACTTCGGTTGATGCGATGGAGTTCGTGGATGAGAGAAGCGACACCGACGGACTTCTCTGTATCAGCTACCACACGAGTGAATCCGACTACTTTGGGCTATTCCTCGCTAGCGTAGCGACAGGAAGCGTCGTTTGGTCCAGCGCCCCGGACGGCACTCGCAGCAGTAACGAGCAGTGGTCACCGAGTCAGCGGGTTCGCGATATCATCAGTGTCGGGGACAAGACATTCGTTACACTGTCAGGAGACAAGTGCCGCCTTGAGTTGCACCAGCTCGATCGCAACTCGGCGCCTTTCGACAGCACCGCTGACAGCTGTGTCGTTCTCACGCGCACACTGCTCGAGGCGTTCTCGAGTCCGATTCAGATCACGCGCGCGAGTCCGCTGGACCCTCTCGCTGGCTACTGCCGCCGCTATCTCCTCTGCGTCGACCACCAAGCGTTCTGCTTCGTGTTCGACCTCGCGCGTGAAGTGATCGTCGCCACCTCGCAGCTCATGGTGCATCGATCCGAACAACGCCAGCCGCGCGTCTCGATCGACTTCCTGGAGTGGCTGAGCACACCAGAGAGCAAGAGCCTCGTCCGAGGCTCCAAGCTAAGCAGCACGCTGTTCGTCCACCGGCTGCCGACAAAGTTGAATCGCACGAACGCCTCGGTCGACTGGCAGCTGGTGGCGCGCAGTGGCCTCCCGTTGCTGTTCCAAATCGCTCTCGACAGCGTCCCTCGCAGCCTGTCGGTGGATCCGCTGCGAGGAGCAGGCGTCGTTACCACAGACGATGGAACTGTCAGCTTTCTCGTCTTCAAGGACGGATCTCCGAAGCGCATCGTGAAGTTTCCCCTCAACGCTTCCTCAGTTCGTGAACACACGTTACGCGATGACCGACACAGCAACGCTCTCCGACAGCGGAGCGTCTGCTGGGCTCTTGGCGACACGGTTCTCTTGACACTCGACGAGCACGACAGTGCGATCTGCTGCTGGGTACCAGAGGCGTCTCGCGAGGTCGCACGGTTCGAAGTGCGCAGCTCGCGCTGCACTGCCATGGCTGTGAACGATCTCTTCTGCTCGCAGTCGACACTCGGCTCAACGCTGCTCGCTGGCTACGACGACGGCAGTGTGCGCGTGTTTGATCTAAAGCACATGACACTGCTCGCACAGAGTCAACTCGCGACTCGCTCCAAGCGCGCATATCCGCGATCGACACGTCGCGGCGCCGATCCGCACGACAACAAGCAGTTTGCGGCATTCGAACGCAAGCTGCCGACAAGCGGCGACCGAATCGAGCAGATCCTCTTTGTCGGCGCGTGTGCTGCGCTCGCTGTACTCGCGGATCACCGTGCGCTGCTCATCGACATCTCAGAAGTGGTCCAGACAGAGGCACAGAGTGCAGCGAAGGCCACGAAGCCTGTCCACCCTGTGCGACACCGCCCGCGAGAGATTGCGTATCGAGAGCTGGCGCTGCGCCGACCAGTTGGTCGCACCAGGCGACACGCGCACATCGCATTGCCACGCGTGACTGATTTGGACGTGAAGACGCGCGTTGAGACGAGCTTCTTCGCGCCACACGGGGCGTCTCCGAGTGCAACTACCGTGTTCCCGTTCTTGCTCGTGACGACAGACACCGAGGATGGAAGCAACGGCGTCAGTGAGAGAAGCAATCAGCTGCCGCTCGTGCAGGTGTTTGGGTGGAGCGGGATGGCGGCGACAGATGACAAGGAACTTGTCGTGACGGACGAGTGGCGCGCTGACAGTGAGGGCTCTGTGCTCGCTCGCTTCGCTCCTGGTGAGCTGCCGCTTGTTCTGTGCGTGTCCGACATTCACGCGGACGACAGCAGCAACAACCAACACAACAGATCAGCGTCCTTACCGAGTTCTCGCGTCTCGTGGTGCTTTGAGGTCCGCGACTACCTCCAGCAGCGCGGGCTTCGTCGAATCGACCTGTCGCCGACCGTCGCGTTCACTAGCCAGCCGTCGTTCATGACGCGAATACGCATCAGCGACAGCTCCTGGCTCTCGGCTCAGGACAACCAGAGCGTCGCGTCCGAGCTCATGCTCGTGGCCGACGAGCGTGGCGAGCGCTTGCTCGCGCTCGACCTGGAGCAGAACCAAGCGATTCCAGTCCGTAACGAGGCGGCAGCAACGCTCGGACTCCAGTTGACGCGTCAAACTGCATTCAGTGTCGCAGGTGGGACTCGGTTTGCATTGTCGCGTTCCGTCAGCGACGAGCAGCTCTTCATTGCCGACATCAGCTTCCAGCATAAGTGAGACCTACTAAGTCTCAGTGGAGTGGCTCGTGAGTGGATCGTGCTACAGTCAAAGAGAAGTCACGCGATAAGCGAAGCCAAAGGCTGCTGCATTGGAGCCGCTGTGTATTCAACACCATTCGCTCATGGAGCACACTGTGTCCAGAGGTGTTGCTTAGAGCTCGCCACAGTCCTCAATGACGACAGGCGCGCTGCAATGCAAACACAGTGTCAGTGCGCCACACTACACGGGCTCCACAAGAGAGCAACGACTGCCGCTCAAACGCACCGTGTGGCGCCGCTGGAGCTGCCTTGCGCCTCCAACTTGGCAAGCACGTCGTGGCCCTCAGTGACCTATGCGCAATAGGATCCACAGCCATTCCAAGAGCGTCAGTCACACGCTTTTGCACAGCTCACAACGAACACCAATCCACACACACGAGTCACGCACCGCGCCAAAGACAACGTGCGCCTTGTCGAGCCACGGGCAGTCGACCGTGGTGAGGAAGAACTGCGAGCCGTTCGTGTTCGGCCCCGCGTTGGCCATCGACAGCACACCGGCGCCTTCGTGCTTGAGCTCAAACTTCTCGTCCGCAAACTTCTCGCCGTAGATGCTCTCGCCGCCCGTGCCGTTCCCGCGCGTGAAGTCGCCGCCTTGGCACATAAAGTTCGGGATGATGCGGTGGAACGACGAGCCCTTGTAGTGCAGCGGCTTGCCCGAACGGCCCACGCCGGCCTCGCCCGTGCAGAGCTGCCGGAAGTTCTCCGCAGTCTTAGGCACGACGTCCGCGCGCAGCTCAAACACGAGGCGACCTGCCGGCTCACCACCGATCGAGACGTCAAAGAACACGGACGGGTTCGCTTCGCGGGCCGAGCTGAAGAGCGCAGCAGCGAATGGCTGGCGTGCTGCGAACGACACTGCCAGCGGTGCGCGGGTCTTGAGCAGCGTGGCGAGCATCTTGATGCGAGCGGAGGAGGTGGTGGTGGTGGTGGTGGAGCGTGTGGTGGAGCTTAATGAAGATCTTTGCGAATTCGAAAGGTGTGGTGGTGATGACAGTATTCGGGTAAGTACGATAGATTGATTAGTCAACAGACATTTCCATCAACATGAAACCATTCATGTGTTTGCTGTGGCCTGAACCGCAAACGCCAAGGTCACTGCGAAATAAGTTCTGTATACATGCATGACGTCACCTACAACATGTTGGCGCATTCGGATGACAGGGCTGGCTTACATTTTTGATCCAGTCTAATACATGTTGTGATTGAACTTGCGTACTTATCGTCATGTAGTAGTTGGTCAGAGGGTTATTCCGCAACATTCCAGTAAGTCGGCACCGATCCCAACCCGACTTAATCGACTTGCGATTTGGCTCGTCACGCTGGTACTGTCTGAAAGAAATCTTCTACAGTCTTCTCAAAGTGGATAGTGTGTGGTGGTGCTGGACTCAGACGAGCGATTCAAGTTTGTGTGGAGCGGAAAGTTCCAGTTTCGCGTGGCGATATGCTATCACAATACCGGTACTGGCGACGGCGGAAGTGTTGCAGCCCTCATGCTCAACGACCGAGTCTTTAAATATTTGGTGTCCGACGCATGCACTCAAGCCACACCAGTCCGGAATCTTGTCGTCGACGTGCAGCAGAACGACTCGTTCAAGATCCTGTACACGGGGACCCGGGAGGCAGTTGCTGGTTCGATGGTGACGATCTCCC
>JAASFJ010000565.1:0-19597 GCA_023333755.1 Globisporangium uncinulatum
GCGTGCACTGCTGCGCCACTCGCGCATCGTGATTTTCGACGAGGCGACTGCGGCGATCGATCACGAGACCGACAAGGCGCTCCAGCGCGTGATCCGCACGGCGTTCGCGCAGTCGACAGTGCTCACGATCGCCCACCGACTCGACACAATCCTGGACTCGGACCGTATTCTGGTGCTCGATGGTGGCCGCATTGTCGAGTTCGCGTCGCCAGCGGAGCTCGTGCAGAAGGGCACTGGCCACTTCTTTGAGCTGATGCGAGAGGGCGGGTACCTCGACAAGTTCATCGCGACCACGTCGTCGTCGTCGTCGTCGTCACCGTTGGCGTCACCGTAGGCCTGCAGATCGTTCACCAATACGAGCCATCAACGTGGTCCTACATAGTGTAAGTCAGCCACCTCTGCTGTCGCATTCCTTCATCTGCGGCGATGCTCTCGACTCTCTCGATGCACGTGGCGGGCCTTTCGATCGCGGCTGCGACTCCGAGAAGCGCTGGCCGCTCGCTTCTTCGAGGATTCCGGTCGTCGCTCAAGACTCCGACTCCGTCGCTTGGTCGTGCGTTTCGGACTCGGACTCCGTCGTGCGTCTCGGTCTCGAGTACTTGATTTGTGCTCGCGAGACGACCGAGTCGGCTTGTCTCTGCTCTCACTACGACAGGTTCTTGGTTCGGTCGTACTCTCGGGCGTCAGTGTTGGCGTTGAGCTAGCCGACAACCGTGCGACATGGAACGGATTCGTGGTCGCCGTGGCGTTCTCAAAGTACTGGACAATGTCTCGGTGCTTCTTCTCTTCGGCACTTGGTGTCAGAGGCACTCGAAGCGAAGTTTGGAGCGACGGACGCAGATGCAAGTAGTTGCACGCCTGCCGTCCACGCGTACACTGCGAGCGCTTGGACGCACCACAGAGCGCAGTGTCCCAGCTACCACAGGCGATCAGCTCTGCGTCAATCTGTCGGCCCCCGTACCACCTCAACCGCAGAGCTCGCCAGGCTCGCCAGGCATCGTCTGGGGACGCGTACTCAACGTAGACGTTCCCTTTGAGGTGCGGCGCCTCGTTCTCCACGGCCTAGCGTTCAATACGATCACAAACAGCACGAGAGTGAGAGTCCAGTACGTGCCGTTGGAGCGTCACGTGGGCAGTAGAAGCACCAACCTCCAAGCGTAGCAGCGCTCCGAACTTCTGAAGCTCCTTCCTGACGTCAGTGGAGAAGGCGGCGATGCCGTCCGCGTCAATTGATGCGGCTTGTGAAGTGGCGTCTTCTTGGCTATCACACGGTGGACTGTACATGTGCTACATACAGAAAGCAGAGGATGAGGAGAAGGATGAGGACACGCTGGTCAAAGTCCTAGTCCTCCTTGTCTCCGACTGACTGACGACAGCGTCTCGAAGTCAGCCGCACCTTGAGCAGCAGGAACCGACTGTGACTAGGCGGAGGATGCGCGCGGCTGCACTGGAGCGCACCGAACGGACAGCTACCTGTTCGCGAGAAGAAGAGACAGGGGAGACTCGCAGCAAGGCCTCCTGTGTGTCGCCCCTGGACACCGTTCATTCCCCAACCGCCAAACAGCCATCGTGTGAGTGCATCGCTATCGTACTGTACGACTACTGCCCAGTCGCCTTCGACACACACACAGAGCCCACGCACCTGCACGTTGCGCATCGCTTCGTACGCCTTTGCTTGCGCTTCTTGCACCTACGTGAAGACCACACGCACCATAACGACACCAACGGCTCAGCTCAACCCAACAACCCAACGCTCTGACTGGCTGCGTAACGTACCAGCAGCTTGGCGGCGTCTGCGTCTGGGACGAACCGCGACTGCGGCGGCGTACTAGTAAGCGCTTCGGGCTTTGCAAGCACCGTATCGTTCGCCTCTGGCTGCGTGCGCTTCTCGTCAGGCTGCTGGTCCGCCATTTGCTGCACACGCCAAGAGCGCCGTCCGTTGTCAGCCCACTCTGAACTTGCCTATCAACCCTATGAATACATGTGCAGAGCTAACGCGCCTGCCGCAGTGCGAGCACGAGCTGCCGCCGCTCCGCGAGCACGCGCTGGCGTTTATCGAACGCAATAGCCGACGTTTGCACGGCCGCGAGCCAGACCGCGTGCACGCGCTGGCTCTGCTCCTCGCTACGCATGCGCTCGAGCTCCTCCGCCTGCGATGTCCGCTGCGCGAGTTCAGTTTGTGCCGCGTCCTGCGCGCGCAGCCGTCGCTTCTCCCGCTTGTGCTGGTTCTTGCGTCGCGTGCGGTGCTTCCCGGCGGTCGACATCCTGTCGAGCGACCGTGGTCTCCTTCGCGTCGATTTGATTTGAGTTGAGTTGATTAGCGCTTTATGACCTCAACAGTGCGCTCTCGCGGCAGTTTCGATGGCGACCCGCTAGCCAACGACGACGACGACGGTCCTGTTTGTTTGCTCCAGTTCACTGCACTCCCACGCCCTTCTCCAGTGCTCGGAAGCGAGGTGCCCAGAGAGAGCTTGGTTGGCTGGTTGACTATCTGGCTCTGATGTTTGAGAAGCTCGTCGAGTCGGTGCTCGAAGAGTACGTGTCCGAGTGGATCGACGGCCTCGACTCGGAGAAGATGAAGGTTGCACTCTTTGGCGGCAAAGTCGAGTTCCGCGACTTGCGCCTCAAGACGTCGTCGCTCGACCAGTTCCAGCTCCCGCTGGCGGTGAAAGCTGGGACGGTCGGCCGCTTGTCGCTCAAAGTGCCCTGGAAGCGGCTCACGAAAGAGGCCGTGTCGATCCACATTGAAGACCTCACGCTGCTCGTTGTGCCAGCCCACGAAGAGGAGATGCACCATCAGCCGCCTGCGTCTAATGGTGCAGGCACCGACAAGAAGAAGAGCAACACTAGCGAACAGGACACGGAGGACTCGTACGCACTCCGAATCCGTTGGGCCAAGCAACAGGAGGTGCGCGTGCGGGAGCTGCTCGAGAAGAACAAGCGGGAGGACACGAGTACAGACTCTGCTTCTTCAGCAACTGAAGGCTCGGGTGATACGACCGCGTCGTGGGGGTACCGGGAGAAGATCCTGCACAACATCCTCGACAATGTCTCGTTCGAGTTTTCGCGGATCCACATCCGGTACGAAGACACGACGCAGTTGATTACAAAGAACCCGCTCGCACTCGGCGTCACGATCGACGCGATCACGGTGAACACGACGAATGCGAACGGCCACGTAACGTTCATTGATCGGTCGCAGTCGCACACGCCGTTCGTGCACAAGACGCTCGAGATGAAGCTCGCGGGGCTCTACTGCGACGACACGTCGAGCATCCCGGACCTCGTCTCGGTGCGCCGGTCGGAGCCGCTCACAGCGTCATACATCCTCCACCCGTTCAACACGAGCATCAAGATGACTGTGAACCACGACGAGACGACCGCGTTCTCGATCCCAAAGCTCCAGTTCGTAGCCGACATTGGCTCGATCAATGCGTCCGTGACCCCGGACCAGTGCAACGACCTCGTCAGTGTCATCAACTTTGTCTCGACGCACGAAGTGTACTTAAAGCGGATCCACTGCCGACGGAAGCGACCGACCGTGCCAGTGAAGCGGCACGCGACCACGTGGTGGAAGTACGCACTGCTCGGCGTCCAGGTCATGTACTCGCTGCCGTCAAGGAAGCTGTCGGGGCTGTCGCATGGAAGCGGAGCGTCTAGTCTCACACGGTTCAGCAGTCCCAAGCCGCCGTGCGACTGGAAGCTCTTTGGTGTGCTGTGGCGGTACCAGCACGAGTACATTAGCCTGCACAAGAAGCTGCTCCGCGCAGCGGCAAAGAAAGTCCCGGTCGAGAGCGTCGTCGCAGAGCGGTATCGCTTGAACGAGCTCGAAGACATCCTGGACGTCGACTCGATCGTCTTCTTCCGGATCTGTGCGACTCAGGAGCTCGAGGTCGAGGAGACGCGACACGACTCGTCCAAGAAGCTCTCGAACTGGAAGGCGCGCTGGAGCGCGCGAACGCACAAGGACGAGTCGTCCGACAGCGCTGCTCCGAGACTGCGGGCGTTGGATCCGACTGAGAAGATGGCGCTCTACACGGCCATCAACGAGCACATGAGCGCGTCGTCGCAAGCGCTGGCACACAAGAAGCTGGACGTGAAAGCGCAGACGATTCTCTTTGCGATCGACATTGCGATCGCCAGTGTGCGCGTCTCGCTCGTCGAGCACATGGTCATTGATGTTGCCAGCCCCGCGACGAGTTCAACGCGCGAGTTCCTCCAGTTTGAGCTCCAGCAGCTCGTCTTTGCGATCTTCCAGCGAAACGGCGCGAGCTCGATCACGTCCAGCATTCAGTCGATCCACATGCTCGACTTCAGCCAGACTGGCAGTGCCGCGACAGGAGGAGAGAGGCGCCCCCAGGCCCTCTTCTACTCGCTCGCTTCGACCGCCACTCAAGCTGAGAGTGCGCACTTGGGAGCGACGAAGAAACCCGACTTGGAGAACGCGTCGAAGGCGGTCCCAACAGCGCTCACTGGGAAGCGGTTCGTGGATCTCAAGATCGAGACGTCGAACGCAAAGTTTGCGCTCGACTGCAGCTTTGAGCCGTTCCGGTACATTCACAACCTGTCGGTCGCAGCGAAGTTGCAGACGTACTTTGTTGTCCAGGTCGACGTGGCGCCAGCGCTGAAAGAGAACGCGGAAGACGCGCTGGCGTACTCGTCCGAATGGCTGAACAAGGCCGTGTTTGCAGGATCAGACGCCGCACGCAAAGGCAGTAGTCGCGTTGTGAAGCGGAGCCAGTCCGAGGCAGCTCTGGTTGCCAAGCGGACTGTCGAGTTCAGCATTCGGCTTCCAGAGGTCGACGTCCTGGTACTCATGTCGGACACGTCGCCCATCCTGCAAGCGCGGTTGCTCGCTCTCGAGTTCAAAAGTGGGAATCTTCTGGATACGTTTGAGTTCGCGATCGAGAGCGTCTCGCTCCTCTTCTACGACGACGCGAGCGTGCACGAGAGTGCTGCTTCTACTGACGCCTTAGCGCGTGAGCCGACGGTACACGGAGCCAAGCCACTGCAGCACCAGGGTGGACTCAAGGATGTCCGCCAAGCGCCGTCGCAAGAGCGAGTTGCTTACGACCTCACACGGCGTCGGCACTCGACGATTCTCAAGAAGACGCGACTCGTGTTCCACGGTGAGCAGATCAGTGAGCCCAGTCGGTCGCCAAGATGGTCAGTACAGTGCACCGCGCCGCCGATTTACTTTACGCTCTCGAGCGCACAGTACCGTCAAGTCCTTCAAACGTCAGCATCGTGGGCGAACTCGAACGCTGCTGCAACACAGCCTCCTGCTGGCTCTGCGCCGCCGTCATCGCCTCGTTCGTCCATCAGCGACGAGAAACACCGTGACAGACTACGTCGAAGCACGAGCTCGTTCGCATTCGCATCGTTCGACGACGACGACGAACGCTTGGGAATCTCCATCATTGTGTCACAGATCTTGGTGGTGCTCGAAGGTGCGACAGCAGCAAGTGCCGAGAGCTCGAGCGGTGGTGGGTCCAGTCTCCCGCCTGTTGACCCAACGAGCGAGCTCGCAATCGACTTGGTGCTCGACATTAAACAAGTGAACGTCGAAGCGCGCTTCTCGTCGTCCGCCCAGGCTGTCACAGTTGATCTCCTCTCGCTCGCATTGTTCAAGCGCCGGAAAGCAGCGCTCAAAGCCGGGACAAACGAGAAGATGAGTACAGCGGAAGCCCTCGCACAGGCGAACGAGCGCCTCTCGCCTGCCAACACCACGAGCGCTGTGGACGATGATGCTGACGTAGCGCCGAGCGAGCCGGACCCAGTGTACGATCCCAACACTGGCGAACCGACGTGCAAACTCCTTGAGCTCGGTCCGAAAGTGCGCTTTACGCTCCGCAGTGCAGACCCGTTCACAGGCAAGATCTGGACGCAGCAAGTCGTGTTGTACTGGGACCAAGACCTGCTCGTCGCGCTCTTCCGCTCGTACTTCCTCGACAGCAGTAACACTTGCGCAGCGAGTCACGAAGCCACCGCCACCACCGCTGCTTCTCGGCCGCTTGGAGCCGACGCAGGAGGAGCAAGCGTGGTTGGTGACTCAGCAGCCATGACCGCCAGTGTGGATTCACCCGGTCTTTTTGGAATCGAACTCCACGTCGAGAGGTGGTTCATCTTCTGCCGCCCATGTAACACACAGTCGACGAACTTTGCACTCAAGTTGTACGGGAAGGGCCTCTTTGGCGACATCTCGACACTGCGAACGCCGTACCTTGTCGTCAAGGTCCACGTCAAGGGCGGAGTCACGCTCGAGTCGTCGCGAGTCGTTACCGAGAGCTTTGGCATTGCATCCCAGGACTCGGACGACAGCACGCCAGCACCGATTGGCACGGGCGAAGATGTGTGCGAGTTGCTGAGCGTGAACGAGCCGATCACAGTGACGGTCGAGAGTGCTGGCTACGGCGTGCTCGCGCACCGGACGTCAGCTGCCACCTACGTCCACATTCTCGGTTCCAGTGTCGCAGTGAACTATGTGAACGCGCACTTTGGCGTGTTTGGAGACTACTTACAGAACCAACTCGTGAGCTTCTTCAACTGGATCAGCGTGCAAACGCAACCACCGGACGTGGTTCTGCTCGACGAGCGGACAAAGATCGACGCCGACCTCACGAACGTCCGACTGTATGTTCCACGTGGCGCTGTCGGGAACCCTGTTATGCGGCAGAAGAAGCCAGAGCGCATGGAAGTAGACATCCAGAAGGTCTGCATCTCGTCGCGGCCGTACCCAGACTCGCCTCGGATGGAACAGTTGCGGATTCAGGTCGATGAGGTGCGAATCTCGACGTGCATGATCGAGGCAGAGGCGCGGCCACATACAGACGCAGTCGGCTCAGTAGACGAAGCGGTCACATTGGCTGAAGCAAAGGCGTCACGACGGACGCTCGACCAACTGCTGGCGGCCTCAAAGACGATTATGTTCTACCACGCAGCTGTCTTTGTCGAGTTTGTCGCACTGCCGATTGTCGAGAGCCAGAAGCAAAAGAAGCGACGAAAGCAGCGAGAAGCCGAGCGTGCTGCGACAATGACGAGGAAGAACAGTGGGATCAAGGACATGGCGGACGTCGCGGAAGAGATGGAAAAGCTCTGTGCTTTTGTGAAGGTGTCGCTGCACCGCCCAAGCGACTGGGCCCTCGATACCAATGCCAGCAGCAGCGAGACAACGGCTTCGGCTGGACGACGGCTGAACATTAAGACTCGTCACGAAATCGACCTAGCGTTGGACCTGCAGCAATTGGAGCTGTGCGGGTGCATCCTGAACGAGAACCTCGGCGAAAGTGAAGTTCTGCCTCGTGCGAGGCCATTCGAAGACGCGGAAGACGAGTTCCAAGCGCTCGAGGTGCAAGTTGTCATTGGCGACGTGAATCTGAGCATTCTGTCGTCGAACACCATTGCCGACTACAAGCGCCAGAGTGCGTTGAGCCCAGAAGAGCGCACGATCGTTCAAGTGAGTCTGCGCACTGTGAAGGTGCTCATCTCGGACTTTTCCTCGAACCGAGCCCAGTATCGAGTGCTGACATCGAAGGCTTCGCTGTGGCTGGTCGATGATCCCATCACTCCGTCGAACGGGTCTAGTGATGACGATGGTAGTGCGACTAAGACGACAGGTACCCGAGTCCTGACGTCCTGTGCCGAGATGTACCCAGGCTTGAACGCGGACGACTCCGAGCAGTGTATCGACGTCACGATTGATGAGCACGCAAAGCCGCTGGACCCGAATGCACCACGGAGACCGCAAGACATCCGAGTGCACGTTGAGAACTGCGCGCTGGCACCTTCGATCGTGCAGTTGGCGTCCCGGATCGAGCCGTTCCTGTTTGGCAAGTCGAGGATGCAGTTCTACGCGCCGTCACCCGCAGCGCCAGTGAACGTCTCGGTGACAACCGGCGTCGTACACTGCATGCTCGCACAGTATTCGCCAGACATGGCCGACAATCCTTCGGGTTCGGACAAGCCGACGGTGCCACAGACCCGGACGGAAACCGACACGATCATGCTGCATCTGATCCTGTCGGGCTGCTTCGTGGTTCGATACAGTAATGCTGATCCTGGCTTGCAACATGTCCAAGTGTTTGGGCGGAAAATGTCGGTCGAAGTCGCAGCGTTGTGGCCACCTCAGCAAGATGCGGTGTCAGCGATCGCTGCGATTCCGCCGCTGTCTCCGTCTCCGACGCGTCCTCCACTCTCACCCAAGCAGCACCGAGGGTTGCTCCCAACGCACACACGGTCCTCGCTAGAGGTGGACGCACTGGCCAACTATCGACGCGTGCTGTGTGACGACTTTGCGATCGACATGGACCTCATCGACACGATGAACTCGGAGAGCTTGATGAAGATATCCGCGTCGCTGACCCACTTTCACTGCGTGCTGTGCACGTTTGACCTCTTCATGATCTCTCAGATAGCTACGTTCGACTTTGCGGACGCGCGACCTCGAAAACGTGATGATGAGAGCGATATCGTGAACCAACCGGACGAAGCGGAGGGTGCGGCAGCAACAGCGTCTATCAAAGCCCCAACAGGACGGAACGAGGAAGTCGTGGTGAACACGGTTCTGGAAGACGCAAGCGTGACGTTCGTGCGAGAGATCGGCGAGTACTTCACCCCCGTCGCTCGAATTCACACGTGCTGCGCGATGTGCAAAGTGAGGGTCGAGATGCCACCAAAAGCCACGCGAACATCGCCTTCCGAAGAGAACAATTCCCAGACTGTTCTCGCCAGTGGCGTGGGGTCGAACGTCGTGGAGATCGCGCTGCATTTCTCCGAGGACAGCGGGAGCGAGCTGCGAGAGGACGAAGGGCTGAGCGTATGGGGGTTCAACACGCTGCTGGGGTCGTGGGAGCCACTCGTGGAGCCGTGGACGTTCGCGCTGGGAGTTACGCTTGTGGACGACCGCGCTGGGAAAGTCGTCACGTCGGTCGACTTGAGTGGCAGTGACGTGCACGCGCTCAGTCTCAACTGCTCGCCGAGTCTCCTCGACTCGCTCTGCGCGATCGCAAAGGAGATGGACCAGCTCGTTCGCGAGCCACGGGTCGTCCACGTGTCGACTGCGAGCATCATCTCTTGCGGTTTCTACCTCGCGAACGACTGTGGCGTCGAGATCTCGTACTGGGTGAGTGACAACGGTGCCACGTCGCACACGTCCACCGGCTTCTCGTACGCACCACGTCAGAAATGCGCACCAGAGCAGCTGCTGCCACGTCACAAAGTGCCGCTGAAGCTGTCGACTGCGCTCTTCCACTCGCTTCCTGCGGACCAGACAGTGTCGTTCAGTTGGGGAGACGACGCGTGGCATCCGCTGACCGACGTCCGGATCCACAGTGCTGGCAAGTACGTCTACTCGGTGCTCCCACGCACCTCGGCACTGGCAGTCTCCACAACCTCTACCAAGCCCGCCACCGTGCCACCTATGCTGCTCGCGCTCTTTGACATCTCGTCGGTGTTTGGGTACCGAACGCTCACAGTCTCGTCTCTCGTACGCGTCTTCAACGAGACTGACATCAGCATTGACTGCAGCATCCTCGCAGCTGATGGCAAGAGCGTGATTGAGATCGGGACGATTGAGCCCCATGACGCATGCGGTGTGCCAATCACTCTTGTCCAGACCATCGCAGCGATTCGTGTGCTCGTGAAGCCGCACCGAAGCACCGCCACAGCTACACCAGCTCTGACGACACAAGGTCGACGCGACTCGAGGTGTTTATCACCACCGACTGCGTCGAGTGGCAGCGGAGCCGACACGAGAGACCACCGCTGGAGCAACGAGCTCTTCATCAGTGAGAAAGAGGACTGTACCGAGCACTACGCCGCGTGCTCGCTCGTTCTCGACGACTACGACTGCAAGTGCCAGCGCATGTTTGACGGCTCGCAGCCGCTGCACGTGAGCCAGATCTGCCGAGCGAACGGCAGCTTCTTCCGCGTGTGGAACCGCACGTTTGCAGCTTCGAACGCGAGCAGTTTGCGGTACGCCCAGATGCGCGTGCTCCCGCCGCTCACGTTCGAGAACAAGTGCGGCGTCGCGCTCTTCGTGGTCGTGTTTGTGTTCAAGAAGGTTCGGCGCACTGGTGCACAAGACCGTGAGTACTTTCATCTCGTTGCGTCCGAGAAGATCGCACCACACTGCAGTATGCAGTTCCTCGCGTCGTCGCTGCACGAGAACACGTACTGCTCCGTGTCGATGACTGGTTTCAGTTGGAGCAAGCTCTTTCTGCTCCCGTCGGTCTTCCCAAGCGTCAGTTCTAACGTGAGCGGCCCGAACGACAGCTCACGGACACCTGCAGGTGGTGCTGGACGCTCGTCACCTGCACCATCGTCTGGAAGTGCGTCAAATCCAGCGTCGCCTTCGTCGTCGAGTCACGCAGACAACAACGAGGTCCTGTGCACGCTCTTGGACTTTCGAACCCGTCAAGCCACGATCAATGTCGTGTTCGTGAGCTCGAGTCAAGGGCTCAATGCGATGCGCAAGGTCCTCATCCAACCGCGGTTCGTGATCCACAACGACACCCCACTCCCGCTCGTGTTTGAACCACGGGCGAAGCAAAAGTCGAACCTCACGACAGCCAAGACGTTCTTTGGTATCCGGACAGCGACGAAGAAGCCGCACGTGACGTGCTGCGGGTCGTCACAGCTCGAGCAGATTCACGCGAAACTGAACGCGCTGAACGGCGCGACGACGACACCATCGAGTCCTACGGCGCGATCGACAATGTTCCGACCGAGTCAAGCCGTTGGAGTCGGTGCTGCGTCAAGTGGCAGCAGAGCCGCCACGAGCGCGCAAGAAGAGATGGAGCTGTTATATTGCTCCGAGTCCAACTTTCTGGACGTCCAGATCGAAGGGAACGTTGCTCCATCCTCTGGCGTCCAGCAGTTCCGACTCGACGCTGCGATCGGCGGCGCAAACAGCTCGCTGCGCGTCTTTGACGAGAACAAGAAGCTCTGGTGCGATCTCGTGGTTATCTTAGAGCAGATGGACTCGTACACGACAAAGGTGACGTTCGTTGAGCGGTACCTTGTCCTGAATCGGACGTCGCATGCCTTCATATGCATGCCGGCAGTCGACATTGTCCCGAGCTCGGACCACAGCCACGAACCCAAGGCCGCGCACTCAACTGCGACCACTTCGACACCAGAGAACAGTGTGCTTCTGCAGGCAAACGCGACAACCGCTTTCAGCTGGTGCAAGCGCCAGTCTGCTCCGTCGGACCCGTGCGTCCGAGTCAAGCTCCAAGGCGTCGGAGATGGCAATGTCGTGGGCTGGCGGTGGAGCGGCAAGTTCTCGCTTCACGAAGTGAGCGAAACGGCGCTCAAGCTGAGCAACAAGTACACGAACCAAGTGCACGTCGTGCGTGTGGAGATTCGCGTCGAGTCGTCGGTCCGCGTCTACGTCGTCCTCACAAGCGAAGACACGGTTCCGTTTCCGCTCTACCGCGTCATCAACTCGACTGCAAACGAGATGATCCACTTCAAGCAGTGCTTCGACGGCGGTAGCGGGGAGCTTACCGAGCAATCAGCGGCAACCGCAGACTTGAACCGCGGAGTCATACAGCGTCTGCTGCCTGGCGAGAGCACGTGTCTTGGCTGGGACGAAGCCTACTTTCTGCAGTCTCTGGAGCGCGTGCTTGTCATCTCGTACTCTTCTGAAACGACGCACAGCAAAATCTTGTTGGACCAGCCGGGCGAAGCTCAGCGAGTCGACATCCCAGTGTCCAAGACCCGCGCTGCGTACCAGGTGTACCTGCACTGGTATCTCAACGGCGTCACCAAGACAATCCACTTGCACGACACGGAGCTGCCACGAGACAAGCTCACAGGGAAGCAGAACGCGCCACCAGCCGTCTCGGAGCGTACGGGCTCATCTAACAGCGTACTCCAGCTTGCGGCGACACTCGTGTCCGAGCTCAACCTCACGATCAAGCTCCCAAGTATCCTTGTCTCGGTGCTGAATAGCAAGCCGGAGGAGGTGCTCCTCTTCTCGGGCGAGAAACTCGAGCTCGCTTACGCAAAGACTGTCGGTGTGCACGACCAGTGTGAGGTCAAGATCGGGTCGTTTCAGCTCGACAACCAGCTCGACAATGCCGTGTTCCCTGTCATCTTCACACCGATCCCGTCGAACGTGTTCTCGTCCATCGGCTTCATGGACTCACCACGTAAACCGGTACGCCCACTGACGCCACCGACACTGCAGGAGCGGAAGCGACCGAACGCAGACGAGAGTGGCGATGACCTGGACGACGTGGACCAGTTCCTGCACATCTCCGTCTTCCGACTCAGCTACGGCGACGACGTCGAGTACATCAAGTACCTCTCGGCGATGCTCCAGCCAGCTCGCGTGCAGATCGACGACTTCCTCGTCATCTCAGTTGGGTCATTGGTCACGGACTGCATGCAGGTCGTGTTGCGCCACTTCCCGCCACATCCTATTCCAGAGAACGAGCACCGAACATCTGGTCCTGAACCAACGGGGTTAACTTCTCTAAACGCAAAGGCGGAGAGAAGCCGAGCAGCGATTAGCGATCACGACGCTGCGAGCACAGCTGCCAAAGTCCCGCCAGTCGAGCGACGTATGTACATTGAGACGCTCCAGCTTCACCCTGTGCGCGTTCACATCACGTTCCAGCAAAACAACCTGAGCTCCGCGACGTTCTTTGACGACCAAGACGCGATTCTCCTGCCGATGGTGTTTATGATCCTCAAGTCGAACCTCGTGAACATTGACAGCGCGTCGCTGAACTTGAACGCGCTCCATATCTACCACTCGTTCACGACGAGAGCCTTCATGGCGTCGACGATCCAGCAGCACTACGCGTTCCAAGGTATCCTCCAGATCTACGCGCTCGTTGGCGCTGCCGACATCCTTGGGAACCCGATCGGCCTCGTGACGAACCTTGGCACCGGCGTGAAAGACTTCTTCTACGAACCTGTCGCAGGCATGGTCAAGTCACCGCAAGAGTTCGTGCTCGGGCTCTCGCGCGGCACTGCCAGTCTTGTCAAGAACTCTGTCTACGGCACGTTCAACGCTGCGAGCAAGTTCACAGGCACGCTCTCATCTGGGATCGCAGCGCTCTCGATGGACAGCAAGTACATTAATGAGCGCAACTCGCGCAACCGGCACGAAGTGCCAACGCACCTCGGCACAGGGCTGCTCTACGGAACGAAGCAGCTTGGACAGGGCATCCTGGCCGGCGTCTCCGGCGTGCTGACTGCGCCAGCAATGGGGGCGTACACGAACGGACTCTCGGGCTTTGTCGAAGGCGTTGGGAAAGGGCTCATCGGTGTCGCTGTCAAGCCAACCGCTGGGATCCTGGACCTCGCAGCGCGCACGACCGCTGGGATCACAGCGACTGCGACTGTCTTTGACAGGAAAGCACGGAGTACGCGGGTTCGGCTGCCGCGTATGATGCACACGAGCGACAAGCGGCTGCGCGTCTACTCGAGTGACGAAGCCATGATCTCGCAGCTGCTGCACAAACTCCCCCAGCGGCTGCTCCAGAACGAGCACTACGAGGCCCACGTGTTCCTGCCGCTGAGTCGCGCAGTCGTGGCGACGTCGCACCAGTTTCTGCACGTGGACTTCAGCTCGAGCGGTGCTGCTGTGGCTGTCGCCATGGGCCCAGCACCGCCTCGGATCACGTGGAAGTGTCCACTCACGAGCGTCTGGGGCGCGCAGAAGACAGCTCGTGGGGTGAGCATCATGATTGGCACCGCGACGAACGTGCAGGTGTCCCCTGCCTTGAACACGCTCGTGACCAAGAGCTCCATGTCGACCGTGTTGATACCGCTCCGAGACACCGAGTCGCACGTGGCCGACCGTGTGATCAAGTGCGTGTCGGACATGGTCGCACGACAACGACAGCGCGCGACCCCCGAGTCCGAGACGTACGCAGCGCCGCCGCCTCGCAACTCGATCGGACTCGTGCTTGAACCCGTGCGGGAAGGCGAGCGGATGCCAGCCGGGTTCGACGGCTCTGGCGGCCAGGTCGTCGACGTGTTTGTTGGCTCAGCGTGCTTCCGTGCTGGCGTCGAAGTGGGCGACATCATTGTCGGCTTTGGCGGCAAGAAGTTCGAGCGAGGCGACCACGGCAGCGCGCTGCGGTTCCAGCTCTCGCTCATGAAGAAAGGCGACACGCTCGAGCTCTTGGTCCTGCGGAGTGGCGAGGTCCGGACGATCCGAGTCGCCACAGAATAAGGAGCAAGCGGTGCCTCGGAATAAGGAAGGAAGTGAAGGTGGAGGCGGTCGTCGTCCATGAAACGTTTGATTTGTCGCAATGCACGACAAGCTTGTGCTCCTGTTGCCCTCGCGACGTCGCCTTCCCTGCTGCATCGCCACCGTCCGAGGCGGTCGCGAGCAGCGACTTGTTATCACCAGATCAATGGCCTAGGGACCTGATTAGCGCCTTGTCGTCACGTACCGCTTAGCGATCCGGTCGTCGTCGTCCTCACTCTCGTCGTCGCTCGAGAGCATGTCGAACGAGGCTTGGATCTTGTCAAACGTCCGCTGGAACGCATCGTTCTCCCCGACCAGGCTCGTGAGCTTCTTTGAGCTCCCAAACGTCTTGTACAGCGATCGAGCAGACAACAGCATGTCTTCCTCCTCCTCGCCGTCGTCGTCTCCGTCAATGTGCTCTGCTGCCACTAGCTCGAAGCGGACAGTCGCACCAGCTTTCGGCGGTGGTGCGGCTTGTTGCTCGCGCACAATGGGCTCATCGAACGCACCAAAGTCCGACTCGCGGTCTTCGTGGTCGTCACGAAACAGCAGTACTGGCTTCATGTTCGCACTGTTCTCGTGCTCTGGTTCGCTCTTGCTGTCGTCATTGTCGCGACTGACCATCACTGGAGCACTCAGCTTCCGCAGCAGTTCGGTTGTCTCTGCTTCCGTGCGTTGCGGCACTTCGTACGTCGCACTGGGCGAGAAGCCAGACATCGCACGCGGCTGCTGGAACTGCGGAGGAGGCGCGTCGTCCGAGATGGCGCCAAAGAACGACTGCGGACCGTTGCTGTCGCTGTCGTCCTCGTCGTCGACTGCTGCACTCGCTCGCGTCGTGTTCTCCCCAGTCGACGTCGACGACGACGCTGAACTCGAGCCATGTCGAGCGACCTCTCTTGCCTCCTTTGATAAGCTCCCACTCGACAAGCGAGCAACCGAGCTCGAGTAGCTCGGTGGCAAGTCGTAGTCGGACGCGGTGAATGCAATCGTTCCTTGTCGCTGCATGGCGTGCGGCACCTCGCGCTTTGGGTCTTGCGGCTTCGCGTACAGGGACGGCATCCCCTCGTACGAGTTCCTCGGAGACGTCACGTGGTTGTTCACGGACAAGAGCGGACGCGACGCAGCGAGCGGAGTGTCGACGTCACGCGGAGTCGACTGCGCGCTCCGACCGCTCGCTCTGCTCTCTGAGCTCCGAGTCGATCCTGCTCGGCTGCGCTGGACCTCGTGTCCAGTCTGCAGTGCACTCGAGCCAACAACTGGGACCGTTTGCTCGTCCTGGCTTTCAAGCGCCCGCTGCTCGTTCTTCATGACCCAGAGCGCGTCGTGGAACTGTCGCATGTCCGAGTCCAAGTAGTTCGTGTCGCAGCGTGCAGTGTTGATCGCGAGCTCCGACTCGCGCAGGTCGAACGCGTGTTCCGACTGTGGCTTATTCACATCCTCAGACGCCTCGGATGTGCGCTGGCCAGGCAACCCCGCTGACAACGGAGGAGGTGAGCTACGACTGTGGAGCGACGAAGACGCCACGGACGACGAATGGCCAAGTGCCTGTTGAGTAACGTGACGTGCCGACGGAGACGGAGGAGAGAACGCTGGCGTGTCCGACAACTCATGCGCTTTCGTCTCGTCGTCGTCCCTTTCTCCGCTTCGAAGCGACGCGACGCCTGACGCTGTCGTCGCTTGCTTGTCGTTGGCCGCAAGTCCTGCAAAGTCAACCCCGTCGTCGGATCCCATCGAGCCCTCGGAGTCGTCGTCACTGTACCCGTCGCCTTCCACGCCGTTCATCTGGTTTCGCTGCATCGACGACGCGGGAGGCCCGAGTGTTGCATAGTTAAGCTGTGCCGTCTGGATGTTGTTCCCTTCTGATGACTGCGACGACGCCACTGGATACGACGGCGCCCTTCCTCGCTGTCGATCAGAGCGCCCGTCCATCTCGTCCGAGTAGTACGGCGGCGGCGACCGCGGCATCGCAGCAGCAGACAACTGGGTTCTGCTGGCGTGACCAGCGCTGTCCGGTGCACTCTGGTTCGCGCTCTGCTGCGTGTCGTCCGCGTCAATGTCGATCGAACTCGTAGACGACTCGGAGCTGACCGAGTCGCGACGCTTGCTCTCGGACTCGTGGACGCTACTCGTGTACGGAACAGGCAGCGAGGCAGCCATGCCGTACTCGAACGCTCTAGGAGGAGCAATGACTTGCTGTCGCTGCTGCTGTTGCTGCTGATCGAATGCGTATGCGCTGTTGTGGGTGTAGGTCTCTGGCCGCGAAGACGCTCTGGTGCCGCGGGTCGCCGACTGCTGCGTGTTCGACCGCGAGCGAACGACGTACTCCTGCGCGTACTCGCTCTGTCGGTTGTAGTCGTAGTCGCGCGGCACAGACTGCGGTGCTGCTGCGACTGCACTCGATGGCCGGTCAAAGATCGACGCTGCGGATTGCGGCGGCCGTTGGACCGGCACACTGCCGTACGTGATCGTCTCGCGCGAGTACGGCGAACTGTTGTCCAGGACACTGCCCCGGCTCGGGTACACGCCAAGCTGCGACGACTGCAACGGCTGGTTCGCGTTCGCGTTCGCTTGCGACGTCGAGTGGTAGTACCCTGGTGGCGCCTGCCGCTGCGCCCTCTGCGTCGGCAGCGGTGTTCCGTTCGGTCGCTGTCGCTGCATCGACTGCAAGAAGATCTTGGTCCGCCGTTGTTGGCTCGCTGCAGCCTTGGCCATCTCTGCTGCTGACGTCGGCGCTTGCGTCAAGAACGACGCACGGTGCTCGTCTTCATAGTATCCCAACAAACTTGCGTTCGACGACGCAGCTGACGGCGCGAGCATGGGAATCGTCGACTTGGGCGCCGTCGTAATGAGCTGGAAGCAGTGCATGCAGATCCGGAGCTTCACAGTCTCCATGAACTTGGCGTTCTTCACGTCAAACTCTTTGCTGCACGCACCACACACGACTTCGCCGCACTTGCGACAGTTCATTTTACGCAGCAGCAAGAGACTGAAGCTGTCTTGGCACACGGTACAGCGCGACCGGTACTTCTTCGGCACGAGCTCGAGGTCGCTCAAGTACCGCTGCTCGTTCAAGCGCTTCGTTCGGATCATCGTGCGCACTTTTGCGACAAAGGCGACGCGTTCGCGCACGAAACTCGGCGACACGCGCGCATTCTGCTTGTAGTTCATCTGGAGGATGTGGATGACGTCGACAAACCCTGGCCGGTCGGTCTCGACTACGATGACGCCCGAGTGGTAGAAACTCCCACGAACAAAGCCAAATTCGCGCGTGAGGTCGTCGCAACCAGGGAGTTTGATCGAGTGGAGGCACATGACCCAGCCTTTGCGGCCGTGCGAGTCGACAAACTTGTCTTGGCACTCGAGGTAGCAAAAGTCCCGGTCCGCGACGCCACGCGGGCTCTTGGTCGCGACCCACTTTGCTGTCACTTGGTGCAGCGGCTTCTCTTTTGTACGGGGTGAGAGTGTGTAGAGTACGACGGCATCAAAGAAGAGCTCGCGGTTGTCAACGGAGAACTCTTTCATTGCCCGTGTGGTCGAGAGGTCAAAGAGCGCGGCGACTTCTTTCACACTCGCAGCGACGCTCGTAACGCCACACATGCTCACGACGTCCGCTGGCTGCGTCAGTGCACCAGAGCGCGGCGTCCCCGCGTAGATCTGCACGTCCTGGTATTTTTCAACGTGGCGCCACTGGACAGGGCCGCCAGTGCTGCGCGCACGCTCCACGACCTCTTGCGCGGCCTCGCACGACTTGCGCACTAGGTACGCCTTCTCCTTCGCTGACAGTAAAGGCGTCGCAAAGTAGTTTTCGCGCAGCGGCACCCACGTCGTCGTCATGGTATGGCCGTCGTGCTGCTTGGCGCAGTTGTGTCGGAATGGAGGTGGGTGTGGGAGGCGTACCGCGAGAGGAAGGAGACCGGAGCTCGCAGCCGACGACGATAGACTGTTGCTATGCAGGACCTGCTTTGCGCTTGTTGTTCTTGTCAAAAGTGGCGGCGGAGCTGACTCTGAGCCTGACTTTTTTTTCCAGAATTGGGGAATTGGACTTTTGTGAGTATGAGCAACAGAGGCATTTCGATTGTGGATTGTGCAGTTTTTCAATCCTTTGAAAAACCAATAATAATTGTTAGTGTGAAACACGCAGAGTTGTGTCGTCACGTTCGGAACGAGATCGAATCAATCATCAATGTGAACGAAACGAGATCAAACGTATGTACATGCAACAAGGCTGTTAGTGGGAGTGCAGAATTGTAGATAGAGGGAGCTCCAAACGGTGAGTTCATTCCGGAGTTGATTCCATGTTGCAATTATTAGTTTTGCGATCATTTGAGAAACCAACACTTGTTGTGTAAAATGAGCAAAACTGCGTCGTCACCGCTTGTATACAGATCGAATCGATCACTGTGAGCAAGAAGCGATCAAACGTATGCACAAGCGAAAGGTTGTTAGTGGAAGTGCAGAGCTTCAGACAGAGGAGCTCCAAACGGGAGCTCATTCCGCTGTTTTATTTTCATTGTGCAATTATTGCCAATTTGACCAGTACAGTTACAATACTATACACTGCGCGCCAAAAAAACGAAATGAGCTAAAACCTTGCATAAATCACTCAATTTTGCATTTATTTTGCCGCGCTTTTGTAGATCTGTTCGTCTATTCAAGGCGGTTTTGATGATTTGATCAGAATCGCGTAATTCGCACGCACAACAATACTTCGCTGACATTTAACATGTTCTACATAGTGCCAAAATAAATAAAATTAAACTCTTTAGATACAAGTAAATTTTAACACCCAGTCTCTTAGTCAACCAGGCTAAAAGCGACCACACCCCAAAAACGAACTTCATCAATATGAAACAAAACAACCCCAAATTTTGTGTGTGCATGTAGCAGTGCAACATGGACAGCAGTGCTGATTGCAACCTCAGACGTGACGTCTGCCTGACGTTATACAGTTTAATACGAAAAAGTTAAAAGTGATCGTTTAAAATACGAGATTTTGACACCCCATGTGCGGCCATTGTAAGTAGTGGATAAAACTGACAATGCTAATCACATATATATACATAATTTGACTGTGTTCTCTGGAATTTTTCCAGAGTTATTCCGAGATCTGACATGGTCTCCCTTTTCTAAAAATATTTTCTGGTTTTTTACCATTCGGGAAACCTTCATGCGACCTTTTCTCGATATGTCGACAACTTTTCTTGAAAAATCAGAAACTCAAAATAATTTCAGGTCGTCCCAAGAGGTCTACATCCGCCCTCGGACGATATCTTCTAGAATTAATTTCGTTCAGGAAAAATTCATGCCACATTCATAATCGCATAATAATCGGTCATAAACGGTACGTTTTTGGCAAGATTGTTGCTTGTTCGGGGGTGGTAGACA